>JADLZN010005900.1:0-97080 GCA_018155175.1 Sinocyclocheilus anophthalmus
TCACGTGTAGCTTCATGATTTAGCTAAATGAGTGGCGTTTCCTGGCAAGCTTTATAGCTTTACTTCATGAAAATAAATTTTCTTCTAAATTGACATCGTCGTATCAGGAAAGTCAGGGTTAAAATAAAAACCGGTGGAGGTGTTCATGTAAGGTAAATATGATCATGCCGACATGACCTGAAGTAAGATTTATCCAATAACTTAATATCACTATATACATGGGAGATACATGCAGGATTGCCACAAATTTTGGCCACAGTGTGGCGGGCCTATCTCAAAAAGTAGCATCATTTCACCACTGACAATTTGAGACAATTTTCACACCAGGTCCACATCTATGGTGCCCAAAAATGCTATTTCACTTGCTTTTGAGGCACAACCTGTAAATTGTAGAGTTTCAACCTTGCCTAATGTGTTATTAGTTCTAAACTTGATGTGAATGTTATATGTATTTGCTATAGATGGTAATCTTTAACAGATGTGCATTTGCTTTACAGAGAATCTTAAAGCACAGCCGTTTTGGTCGGATCAGTTTGAAGTGTTACTATGATGCCCCTGAGCAAAGACTCACTGTGGAGATACTGCATGCAGCTGACCTCATTGCCCTGGATGCTAACGGTAAAAAAAAAAAATTAGTAGTATATTATATATATAATATATATTAATCCTTATTGGTTATTTATTTTGCATGCTCATTTCCCTTATGCTTACATTTACCTTTAGATCTCTCTCTATTTGTTCAAGGAGATAAGTTAATCTTTAAAAACACTAGTAATGTAAGAGCATTGTTAAATGTTAAATTAGCTATTCTCAAAATGATGATCATTTCCATACCGTGCATATAATGCTGAATCCTAATTCCTTACAGTTAGCATTTAAAATATTTTTTTTGCATTTTAATTTATTCATAAAAAAATGAAATGCACCATTTTTTTATATCTATGAATCCATATTCTAGCAATGTTTCTACTGTAAACACCTAAGCCTAATTATTTAAAAAATGTAAAATATATATATTTTTAAACCTATAGATTCCATGTGTTTATTTTTTTATTTTGGGAAAAAATTACAGAGAGAGAGAGAGAGAGAGGAGACTTTACTTAAAGGTCTATTTAGTTATCAATGAAAAATAAATACATTAAACATACTAACACTGATGTTAAGAAAACAAAAAGACACGAGAGTAGAGTTGTATAGTCATTTCAAATTAAATTTTGAAAATCTCCTGTTGACTTACATTGACATTGTTCAGCATTCAAAATATGAAGGAAAGTAATGATTTCATAACATTTGCATCCTGAATTCTATTCTATTACAACTGGTGTCTGTTGCATATTTTAACCAATTATAGCCAATTTTACATTGTAACAAATTAGTTGCTTTGTGTGTTGATTCTGATGTGAAAGTTTTCTTAAAATGTTGGCATTATTCCTTTTCTGCTGTTTATTACTGCTATTTCTTTCCAAATCTAGTTACATACTAATATTTTCTGTTGTCATCTGTTACTGGATTTGTCTCCAAATTCGTGCATTCCTAGGCCTCAGTGACCCGTTTGTCATCGTGGAGCTGTGTCCTCACCATCTGTTCCCCACGGCTCGGAGTCAGCGCACCCAAGTGAAGCTCAAAACCCTGCATCCGGTTTTTGATGAGCTTTTTTACTTGTGAGTACCACACCAACTACTTACCTTAACACTTGAGTCCCAGCGCCCCAAACAGCCCTTTGATCCCATTTGCTTCTTCACAGCCATGTCAGCCCTGAGCAGTACAGGCACAGGTGTGCCTGTCTGACCTTCACTGTGATGGACTATGATTGGTTGTCCACTAATGATTTCGCTGGCGAGGCTGTTGCCCCACTGAGTGACTTCTGCTGGCCGGGCAGGCCAAGTGCCACACCTGCTGGAAAGACCCTTCAACCGGTTATCCTGCACTTGTCCCGCCAAAAACCAAGCGGTATGCTAATCTGTCCATTTTATCCACCGACCCGTGACATTTCTCCTTAAGAGTACCCATTAAATCAGGGGTACTCAGCTCTACTTCTGGGGACCTACTGAACCTTCCTGTAGAGTTTAGATCTAGTCCTGCTCTTAAACACCTGCCGGTAATCGTCTAGTAATACTGAAGACCTTTATTAGCTGGATCAGATGTGTTTGATTAGGCCTGAAGCTAACGGTACCTTTTTCCTATATCTACGAATTCACAATTACAATGTGATTACAACAGTCAGGGGATTTTGATCTGAACAAAATAGAAGTGTTAGGAATTTAAAAAATGAGAAAGATATATGAAAATATCTGCCTAAGACAAAGCGCTATTGTTATAAATGAAAAGCACATAATACACCTTTCCTGATGCTTTTTTAGTATGTTCCTTATTCTCGCACAAACCTGTCCCGCTGGGTTCAATTTTTTTTTTTTTTTTTTTTTTTTTTTTTGTTTTCCAGTAAGGTGTTGGTAGTCTTCTTCATCAACATTATAAAAAAATAAATAAAAATAAAACATATTATACTCAATAACAGATTGCTTCCACAATGATTCTTGAACCATTGACAAATTGGCCTTGAAGAAAATCTCAATTTTGCACAAATATCTCATAAATAAAATATTTTTGGCATGATTTAGAGTAGCATAAACTCTCCACAAAAGCAACTTTATATAAATAGTGTTGAGTCCTATGGAATAATGCATAATTTCACAGTAAACATGACATGTTATTTAAAGACTGCTGCTTATTTCTACATTCAGAGAGAGAAAAGCAAGTAGGAATGGTTAGATTTCATTGTTTTGTCAGCATTGCTTGGTGTTTAGTATCTGTTGCAGTCTGTCCTCTTGAAAGGATTTCCAATTACATGTGTCATTGTCTATCGAGAGGTCTGCCACCTCAACATTATTGTTGTGTCTGGTCTGATGGATTCATTTCTGACTGAGTTGCTTCTTGTGATACAGAGAAGCCCATCATGAAGATGCTGGAGGCGAGAACGGGAGACAGAGAGGCTCAAGAGTTTGTGCGAAAGCTGAAAGAGATCGAGAAGTCAATGGAGGAAGAGTAATGTGTCCCCTGTAGTGCACGTATTTCTGATGGTGGTCTTTTTTACCTGTTGTACTATGTTTACTCTTTAAATGCAAACTCTTTTAAATGTATTTTTGACTGTTGTCCAGAAAAAAAGGTAGGATCGTGTTTAAAGATCAGTATTTTATCACTGTTCAGCACTTAATGTGTGCTGTGTTTTGATGTTGAAGCCCTCTGATGGAGCTTATTGTTCATAGGATTGTATGAATTTAGTAGTAGAAGGGTCTATTTTGAAAGAAACATTTGAATTCAAACGCTTATCTGAGCTATAGGTTATGACTGGAACTCTGAGAACTTGAACTTTGAAATAAACACAGATGTTTACTTGAGGATTTTCAGCAAACACTACAAAAGAGAATTACAGGCCACGTACACACTGCAGATAAATATGGTTTACTGCAAAACAATATCGTTTTCTTGATCAGTGTTTTTTGGCTTGTTTTCAAGTCAAAATATCGAAACATTCTTTTAGAGATTAGTTTTCATGTACAATATATCTCAAATTAAGGATATTTTTCTCACGTCTGAACAGGAAAGAAATACATATACAGGGGGGAAAAAACATTTGCAAGAAACTGTCAAATCATTAACTTTTTTTTTGTTCGCTTTAGGAATAGTATATGAAATATTTTGTTGCTTTTTTGTGTAAAATTGTGCTTTTTCACAAGTTTTATGCTGTCTAGCATTCAGAATTTTGGGGTTAGTAATTTTTTGAATTCTCTTATGCTCACCGAGGCTATATTTAATTCTTATTATCATTTAAAATATTTTTATATATTTTCAAATGTAATTTATTCCGGTGATGGCAAAGCTGAATTCCCATCATTACTCCAGTCTTCCATGTCACATGATCCTTCATAAATCATTCTAAAATGCAGGGTTGCTGCTCAAGAAACATTTCTTATATCCTCAATGTTAAAAACGGTTGTTTACTTAATTATTATTTTTTTGGTAAAATTGTGATCATCTTATTTTCATGATGATACAAGTAAACAAACTAATGTTTTGTACCTTATAAATAGCTTTACTGCCACTTCTCTGTCAATTGTAACACATTCCTGCTAAGATTCATTTATTTAAAATCTTACGATCCACCAACTGCTACATTTCTTCAAAAAGGCTAACACAACCTGATGCCTCAAACACCAGCCGCACGATATTTTCATACAGCTCCTCGAGTTTATCTTTGCACCAAGCCCATAAATCAAATGTCCTTTTCAACTGGCCCTTTAAAAATTTGAGATGGAGAATTTTGGCATCTTTGTTTTTTTACAGCCAAACCATTGGTACATGTCAACCATTGCAAAAGTGACTCCTGTGTTCCACACACACAGAAGGGATTCACTGCCGCATTTAAATGCAGTCTTCACTCCCAAAACTTTGTAGTGTGTACGTGGCCTACGTGTAGCATGAAAGGCAACAGAATGTTAATTACTTTTTCATGTAATCATACAGCAGCGCCGATATGATAATGTTTACCTTATTATTGATTGAAAGTGTTCTCTGTTCGCTCTTATCAAGGAAACGTCTTTTATCTTAAACTGTGAATGTTCAGTATTTGTCCTTGAATCCCACTGGACTGTGTTGAGATTTTATCGTAGCATTTCTGTAAGATGTTGTCTTTCCTAAAGAATGTATTCGTTTATGCCAAGTGGTTTATCAATTTACGGGGTTTAATGTTCAGATGGTTACCTTCTCTTGTATTTTCTCTGCCAAATGACTTGTTTTTATTGCCAGTAAATGATAAGGGTAAAAAAAAAGGACTTTTTCACATCGCAAAGGCTTTTCACCACGTTTTGAATGTCTGGCTACTTTTGTGAATGAGGCAGTACAGTATGGGGGTTTATTGGATTTATGAACTATTCCATTACGCTCTTTCCCATCTGTACATTACCAGTAGCTCTCAGCAGGCCACTTCCTGTTCAGCTATTATAACTTCAGCCTGTTACTTTTCCTCACCAGCATCTCTCTTCTTCTTCTTCTGACCTTCACACTTATCATGTGCTATTCACCTCCTGGTGAGTGAAAACCACCATAAATGAGCCACTCGCAAACAAATGAAGGCCAAAGCCTGCTGAAACATACCGCAGCACCCAGCAACACTGATATTACTGCTCCACTTGAAACATGCTCAAGAATGTGATACTGTCAGCAACTCTCTGTCTCCTTTGTGACTCCAGTAATGGTGTATATGGTGTGTGTGTGCATGCACGTGTGTGGCTGCGTGCACTTTGAATTCAATAAACAGATGATAACGATTAGAAAGAGACGTGTTTATGCTGAAAACATGCCAAACCTTAATTTGAACAGAGTCATTGTGTGATCTATGGGTGTTTTTCTTTCTTTTTTTGGCAGTTTTTGTGCACATGGTGTTGTGGTGGCCTTCAGCATCTCATCTTCTCCCACCAGCAGAGATGTCTTCAGCCTCATTATCACTGCATGCTTTCAAACCCACACTGCAACTGAGCCTCACAATTCTGCAGTTATTCCAGGTATTTGATAAATACAGAATTGCAGAAATTGTATACCCCTTTTTTTTATAATTCTCACATCTCTAGGTGAGTTTAGTTCTAAAGTAAAGTGCAGTTTTGCAATGTGAACGCCTTAAGACATAGAGTTATAGTAATATGAATGTATCAACCTTATTTTTCAACATGGAAGTATTTTCTGTTGACTGTCCGAGACTTCCGATTTATTAGCCACTCGGTAAATAACTAAAGAATATCTTACAAAAACAGTCCCTTATCTGCATGCTATCTATTATATATATTATATATATATAATATATATTATATATCTTTGTATTTATTTATTTTTTTTTTACAAAAATGTATTTGTGAACTTATTATTTTTATCTCATAAACACACGCCTTTGTATCTTAAATAGTTTTTACCATTTACTGCTTCGTTTGAATCCACGCTCTGCACGTTCAAAATGGCCGCGCCCGCTCTCACGTTACGATAGACATTTCAGATTTGGTGTCGATTAAGTTTTATTAAACAAAATGTTTGACACACTGCAGTACACTCACAAGGAGGAAGTCACCACCAGGTGTCCCCACAGATTTCAGCATCACTGTCTTTAGTTCCTTGTCCGGACACTAGATAGCGTATTAAGAGGTGAGATGGGTCAAAATTGTAACCGTAAAGAAAATACTTCGGTAATGTAAAACCCTGCATCATTACACTTTAAAGGACAGATAACATTATCATAAAAGACAAAAGGACAAAACGCCTACTGGAAGAGGTGGGAAGCTAATCTGTGTTGTGTTGCAGCATCATAATTATGAGCACACCATTAAAGCACAGAGAAGACACCTACTTATTAACTCCAGTTGTTATGTATAGTTATTAAACTAATAATTTAGCAGTCCTAGTTCAAAACTAGCATGGCAACACTGCCTCGTATTGTTTACAATGCATCATTAGACTGCTGAAATTAGATGTTGTGTTTTAATATTGCTTTGGCTTTGAGGTGTAGCCTATTCTGAAACCTTTTGCATGTGCATACTAATCTTATAAAATAGCAATAGAATGTTTAAATGTATTTCATCTATTTGATGTGAGTGAAGCTCACAAAGCTTGTCAAATGACACATGTCTGAGTCATATTTCACCCTAAAGAGTAGCCTATATATAGTTTATATAATTGTACCACAAAGTATGTTTATTTGCATTATGTAGCCTATTTTATTAGAATGCAAAGAAAATTACGCATTGCTTACATTGTAAAATATTTATACATCATGATAGTATTAGCAGGTATTTCAAACATTATGTGCATTCAAATGACATCTGTCAAGATTTATTTATTTTATTATTATTATTATTGTTGTTGTTATTGTTATCTTCCGGCTTTGCTCCACTGAGTTGTGCTCGGAGATCAGCGTGTGCTGGAAACTGACCTGAAAGGTCCACTTCCAGCCTCCTTGCACATGTTTGAGTCCTGGCTGCGTCTCATAAAGCCAGCCATGGGCTGTTAAGCTCTAAGTGGCTCTTGCTGATTGCCAGGCTCTGTGTACTGTTATACCTGGTGTGTATGGCTGATTGGACCCAACAGACTAGTCTGTGTTCCAAATAAACCACTTCACTGCCTATACTGCCTACATAGTTAGCTGTCTTCTAAGACAGCATCCGTAATGGAACCTCACAGGTGAGTGATTTGGAACATTCTACATGGGCGGATACAGCAATCTGCATGGGTGAGAATTAAATGTAATGTTTTCGGACAATGCTAATAGCAATTTAAATGGAAATGTATTATTAGTTTAAATTTATACAAAGTTAAACTTTGACAAGTGCTTTAAAGTGCTTTTTGACCCAATTTAGTAGGAATTATGTGCATCTTTATATGTAATTTCATAATTATATTGCCTTGGTATTGCTAAAGTGTAATAACGATTGTACTGAGGCATTTATGGTAAACTAGAATATACTTTAATTGAATGTCTTTTTTCATTTCCACTGAAATGTTGTCATGTATTTAAATACATTTTGTAATTACACTTTTGTAATAACGTTGCAAGTTAGTACATTTAAAAATATTAACTTTAAATGTAATATCAAAAAACAGTCGCAGTTGTTTATACTTGGAAAACTATGAGCATGTTAGTCACAAATGAAAATAAGTGTACTTTGATTAATACCTAACAAAACATTATATTAAAACCATATGGTTCAAAGAGAAAACGTAGTATCATAGGCCGCCCGGGGAAGAACTATCATTCCTTCTTCTTCGTCTGAAGCTGCGTTTCGAGCAGAGCCTGAGGACCGTTTTCTCGTTCCTACTCAGGGACCATGTTACATTAGTAACCGGTAGCCGTCTTTCATGAACGTCGAATGTGTCCTCTAGGGGTCGCTATGGTGAACTGTATACCCACGCCACTATGCTGAGGGGAGTGCGGGCCAGAACCATGGCTTTACCATTTTCATGGTGAGTTGCCCCTTGGACGTCAGACGGCTGTCTGTGACTTTATCCCCTACGGCCAAAGGCCTAGACTACATACCCAACTTACCTGTTAGGGCCAAACTCCTGGGCCCGTCGGTATATCTACGTACAGTATTTCAGAAATGAGCAAAGTATAACGTGCACACTTACCACTGTGTGGATTTTAGAAAGTGTGCAAAGTGTTCAGCGTGCACACTTACCAGCATGTGGATTTCACAAAATGTACAAAGCTTAGCGTGCACTTACCATAGCATGGATTTAAATTTCCAGGCATCTGATCACAGATATCCGGAGGTACTGGGCCAAACGGGAGAGGCAAACTCAAATACAACCCTCAAAGGTGAGGAGAGCACTGCCCGAGACAGCATTACCCAGGAAGGTTCTCATAATGCCACATATACCTCCCACTCGATGCCTCAGCAAGACGGGATATCCTGGAGCCCGGACATCCAGGAAGTTTTTTCAGTGTCGTGCCGGGGGCCTGATGATCAGGAAGGCTCCCGCAGAAGCCTGTGACCTGGCCGTATGATCCAGGAAGCATGAAGCCGGTTAGGGCTATCATACCGGCTGGACATAATATCGACGAGTGAGGTAACACTGCGAGTCGAGCACCTGGTTTCTGAATCCAACAGAGGGGGGTGCTCACTGAGGACCTACCCTAGAAAAGGGCAGAAACACACAGGTCCCGGAAAACGCTGCAAAGAAATCTCACAGAAGGATTATACACACAACCACCACCGCATTAAATACTATATTACATAGATATTTAATACAATATATATATATATATATATATATATACATATATATCTGCTAAATTACTAAATGTAAATATATATATAGCATGGATGCAACTCACCCACCAATGGGTCCCGCGGCGCCGATCCCCGTTCAAGAGGGGACTCAAGAACCTCTTTCCATACTATCAGTAGGTGGTCACTATGAAGCCATAGAACCAACCAAACATCATAGGTCCAGCATTGGAGACTGTAATGCAGGAAATTCCCACTTAACCTCAGTCAGGTGGAGAGATGGTAGTTCTAGGGGAATTAGGAGCTAAGGGCAGATGTAACGAGTAGATACTCAAGTATCACTCTGATCCGGATGAAAGCGCTGATGCCTTGTCTGGATCGCATCCCTAGGTCTTGCCTACCTCCCTCTGACCCGCGATTCCTTCTACCCCTACACACAGGCGGGGGAGGAGCGCGAGCCGCAACACTAGCCTTATGTGCCCGTCTCTGATCCTCAGACCGAGACTGACCAGGACCCTAAACTGTTCGGGCTCAGACCTGGACCTTGGTGGAATGAAGGTTTTGAAGGCTGCTGAGCGCGCCTTCGCCTCCTTGAACTTCTCGACCACCGTCTCAACGGAAGTACCAACACTCTTCTGAAGGCTAAACCGGCGCATCGAGAACAAAGCCCCTCTCTTCCATCCCAATATCTGCCAGTGTAGCAGATCTGGTTCTGTACATAAGGAATTTCACTCGAGACAGCAAACCAGCTTCTAAACGATTCCATTTATTGCCCTGTAACACATGGAACACTTGATAAGAGAAACATCCGTTGCGATAACTCCCGTTAAACACAATAATAACTGGGAGAAGAGAAGGGAAAATGTGCATCTTGCCTCGCCAGCGTCCATTTGCGGTCTGAGGCTGACATGTTACAATTTATGTTTAACATTGTTTATTACATTTAAACAAGGAATAAGGGAATTCAAATAAAATTACTGGTTATATATGACTCTTTGTGTCAACTGCTGTCTCCGTATGTATTATTAACCATGAATAGTGTATCAAATTAATGTTCACATGAAACAACATACCAACATTCCCCAAAACATCATACACATTCACAGCGACACTATAGAAATGTGAAATCAATGCATAATCCAAATACTAAGCGATTAAATGCATTACAACATAAAAGGGAAATAGAGAATATAGTATTGATAATTAACAAACACATTCAGAATTAGTCCATAACATTAGGAACCTAATTCCACCAATTCTATAATTTTATACAGTTTGAGTTAAAGAACTGAACATACCTGTAACACATGGAACACTTGATAAGAGAAATATCCGTTGCGCTAACTCCCGTTAAACACTGTGCACAAACCATGAGAATGTTCAGCTCCACGTGCGTCAGACAAAAGTTGCATAAAACTCACGTAAAATAACCAATACACGAAAATACATTTGTATACTTGACTCATACCATATTCCGTTTTATATTTGATGGATTTTGACCAAATTAATACTTTTAAACATACCAATAATAACTGGGGGAAGAGAAGGGAAAATGTGCGTCTTGCCTCGCCAGCGTCCATTTGCGGTCTGAGGCTGACGCAACTCATGCACTCCCCAAAAGCATAGCACGCAACACAGATAAGCATCCCATTCGAGCAAACACCATAATTAATTGTTCCTACTCACATTAACATTGCATGACCCGTGTAGGAATTTAATATTTAGTGAAACTAAATGAAAAATAGTTTTGGGAAGTTCATCATACAAAAATGCAATTAATATTTCACACTTCCCAACTGGCTACATTCACCCCCCTGAACTTCACAAAACTAGTCAAAACCTAGTGACTCAATGACACTGGGTGTGTGATCACACTCCGACAAAAAAAAAATCACAGTATCCGTACGCAACATATAAGTTTCCCAACTTACTGAGAGAGTGACAAAAGAAAGTTGGCCAGACTCTCAAGTGTCTGCCCGCAAAAGAAGTGCCATAAACACTACTACAAAGATACTTTAATGATCACCAAATGTATTGTACCCCAGTTGCATAAAACTGACAGGGAATCTATATCCCACACTTAAGAAGCTTTAGACCTGAGAAGGCTGAATGAAGGGCTACGTAGGAGAGTTTTCTGTGTCATAATTTGAATCAGTCTATTAACTGGTTTCACTAATCTGCCAGCCCTTGTTATGACTGGGTGAGCAGTTCCGGCTAGAGGCTGAACAATCTCGCCAGAGACTTCATCAGATGGCATGGACTCTTCTATGTCAAGCTCAACTTCCTCCACATCCATGGTAGAAAGGTCAGACTCAGAGTTCTGAACGGTTTCCCGATTCTCACATCCGTGAACTGATCCATCAGAGACATGCTCTAGTCCTGTTCTAGAACTGGGATCCCTGGTTTCCACCTCCACTGATGTGCTTAATGGACAAGCCGAGGAATGAGCTGACCTAACAATTCCATTACGAGCATCCTCTGATTCACCCAAGGTAGTGTCAACCACAGACTCATCAGTCTCACAGTCCGACTCGGAGTCATCGAAGCCTGGTTCTACACAGTCCTCCCTCACATCAACAGGTAAGAAGTTGGCTCGTAAGAGCAATTTCCTGTGAACCACTTTCTCCTGATTGGTCCGAGTGTTCCTCACAAGGTAGGTATGACATCTCGTGTTCACAGATACCACAACATGCAAGGTCGAATCCCATTTGTCGGCTAACTTGCGTCGCCCCCGCTCCCCTTTGTTGGCGAGCAACACATAATCTCCTAACTCAATGTCTCTGCCTCTGACGTCTTTGTTGTAAAAAAAAATATAGAACACGTTCGGGTGTTTTTGCAACGTGTGCAGGTCGTCTCTCGAGATTGGCTGGGCTGAGCGAAGGTCAGTGAGGGGACGATTCTGGGAGATTCGAACAGGGCCCTTCGGACGATGACCTAGTAGCGAAAATAAAGTATTCTACAGAGCGCAAGGAACTACATCTAATCAAAAGGAAAGCTACAAGCAAAAAGTGGGAGGGCGAAAAAAGAAAAGAAAATAGGGTTGATGATTATACATACGGTGCTAGAGTCGCCATAGCAGTGGTATGACCCGGGCACGCTGACGTCAAGCGCGGCAAGTGTGTCCCCCGCTGTCAGGAGGAATCTACGACCGACGAGGCGAAAAATGGCGCAAAGCAGGATGCGAGCTCGGGCGATAAAGGGTCAAGACAACGTCAGGCATTGTCAAGCATATTGGGCAGAGCTGTGTGGGCGCTCGCGGAGGCAAGTGCCCGAGCAGATGGCCCGCAGGGAGAGGGTGACCGCAATAAACGGGCCGTTCCCTCGGGTGATTGACCATATGAGGTTACTGTAGACATTCTGTATGCCAGCCATTTGGTAAAAGTTTCACTTGATCAACCACGCTTTCAAAGGTCGGACACATGGCCAGGGGGATTACGGTGTGGACACCATAGAGACGACAAAAGAAATTATCCGGCATAAGGACGAGCGAGCTTGACATATAACTTAACTGTTTATTAGCACCGAATGCGATTCCCATTTTAACATTGAGTGGTCCATGTACCAACTAGATCCCTTACACTCTTGTCCAGAGTTAAGTCCTCAATACACAACGCATAGTCGGTAATGCCAGGCTAAAATTGCAATGGGCTGGCGGTTTGTGAAGAAGGTGCAATTAGCAATAGAAAGGGTGGGAGCGCCTTGCACCTCATGACTACAGGGTCTTTCTGACTTCAACACGGGTACAGCGTCGCGTTACTAAGCTCATGCAGGGGATGTCCCTCGTGACGCGAAGCGCCACCGCTGATAAAAATCAGCGTACGTGAGCCAGCGATCAGCCAAAAAAGGACAGTAACAAATCTTCCTTGGCCTTTGGAATGGACACTGGGGCGCGAAATCGTCGTGGATCCGACACAGTAACTACACTGGTACCGGTAAGAAAGTCAGGGGAACGTATGAAGACTAGGAATAGGGCTGGTGGATAAAAACGGAGACAATAAAGGGGGGTAGCACTCGGATCCATATGCGAAGAAATAGGCGGAGAAAGGAAGGTAACAGTAAGGGATCGGATTCCAAGACGCATTGTATAAATGCATGGTCCCTTAGCAGTTAGCGATGACACAGACCGCCGGGAGGTAATGTATGAATCCTTGTACTACGGGAGTGTCTCGTCGACTAGAGGACGAGTCTCATCATACCTCGGCAACATAGGTGGAGACGTTCGAGTTGAAACGCACCGGCGGGGTACACTGTGGTCGTGGGATGTCTTCTCGGGTGGAAGAGCTCTTTCAAGGTGGAGTAACGGCAAGGGGTTCTGACCGGCACGTGGTAAATATGTACTGTTTGGATTTCTTGGAGGCAGGCCGATTTGAGGATAAACTCAATAGTGTCTGTCTCCCACATAGTCCCACTAAGTGCCAATGAGCGTCCTCCCAGACAGCGAAACGCTGTGAGGCGGCGAAGAAGACACAAGTACAAGGACTGCATCCAGAGGATGTTGCCCGAGCGACACGTAGAAGGCTGAGTTGCGCTGGGCGCGGAAACAGGTAGAAAACTCTGTCAGAGGTGACAGCGTTTGTAGGGCTCTGCCACTAGTCTCTGACTCACACTGCTGGGGACAAATGGCTGGCGGCTCAATGCATCGGCCACTACATTTTTTGCACCAGGTATATACTTGATGTCGAAGGTGTACGGGGCCAACTTAGCCACCCACCTCTGTTCGCACGCGTCTAGTTTCGGCTTTGTTAGGATATACGTCAACGGATTATTGTCCGTCCAGACTGTAAAAAGATGTCCCTTTAGCCAATGACAAAATTTTTCACAGACAGACCATTTCAATGCAAGAAACTCGAGACGGTGTGCTGGGTAGTTCGACTGAGCCCGTGTGAGCGCCTTGCTAGCAAAGGCGACAGGTCGTGCCTTAGACTCCCCTTTAGGTATTTGAGATAATACTGCCCCTATGCCATCCAAGGAGGCATCTGTAGAAAGAATGAATGACTGGGTAAAGTCAGGGTGAGCCAACACCACAGAATTCAGAAGGGCTGACTTGAGCTGTTCAAAAGCTAGAAAAACATTCTCGGGGGTAAGAGTCCAGTCCGAGGGGCGGGGGTGGGGGAGGGGCGGAAGGGGGGAAGAAAAAAGGGGAGCGAAGGCCTGAGGTTGTGGGTAACCTAGGACAACCCCGCCCCAACACTTTGCAGTCGCGCCCGTTTTTTCCCGTTGACTGGCGAGCGTTAAATAGGGGCATGATTTGCTATGGGCGGAGGGAGCTGGGACGAGTTGTCGTGATGAACGGATAAGGTTAATAACATAGTAACGCATACCCAAAAAAAAGGGTTTTACAGTACGTTGCCCTAGGGGTTGAGGGTGGCGCGGCTGGCGGCGTCGCAGGGGAGTCAACAGAAATAAACAAGAGGTGTCCCTTTTCGTGACATATCGGGCGTTACTGAGCGCAATTTTGTCAGGGATGCAGGTATTGCGACTCCATTGTCCATTCGCACATATTCCCAACACATCTGACACACCATCTTAGTAAGTAGCATATCTTATAGGCATCACACGACAACCTATCAACCCGGTTCATAATCCTCAAGAAAAAATCTGGGGGGTCGGAAGATACCATGCATCTACACTGTGATACTAGTGGGGGGAAAAGATAGAAAAAAAGGGAAAAAGAGCTTTTGGGTTGTTGCATTGGGAGCCAACCATATAGGGAGACTGGAGGGTCATCCAATATATTCACAGCGGGGGTAGTAAGGAGTTTTGGGTCTCGCTAATAGTATGCAAACAGGGCATTAGCCGGCATGTATGAACGCACGTTGCGTCGTGGGTGGAATGTGGTAAATGCCATAGAGTGGGACGCTCTATAAATGGCACAACGAGTGTGAGAGTGAAGCGTCGGGTCTAGTCGAACCGTGAGGGGAAGAGCAGCATGTTAATGGGCGTAGTAACGTGGCGACTGTGGGGTCTTCCACCCATGGAATGTGCTGTCATCATGAGTCCAGTTGTCAGCATGAACTGCAATGCTGCAAGGCGCTCCCAGAAGCATTAATCACCATCACCTGATGCGGAGAAAGATTGTGACCAATCAAAAACTAAAATAGTAGATAGCTGAATTCAGCCAGCAAAAAATAAATACCAACACAATAAAAAAACAAGTAGGGCGCCAACTCGTTCTTCCACCAACGCAGAACCAAAACATGAGAGTGTGCGCACTCTCTGCTGTCGTTTGAAGAGACAGGGTGAACTTGTTCTATGGCCAGCGCCGATGAATAGCTATAGGGGCGGGGCATAATGCGTACGGTGCCGCATGCGGCACATCGTACAGGTAGGTAACGCGTGAAGGTTAATTGTCAACAGAGACACGTGACATGATGCTCAAGTACTTTCGCTCTCCCTGCATTATCGTTGATCTTGTGCATTGAAGAATCAGCGTAGCAATATACTGGGATTGGACCAGTCAGTGCTGAGGTATTTCTGACCATTTCAGATGAGAGGTGACAGCTGTGCGGCGATAGTCCAATGTACTAATGTCATGCGGGAATCAATGCCCATGGCGTTCTGGCAGGAGGGCCGCTGAGAAGATCTGGTGAGATTGATGCGCAAGACAAGGCGATGCATTGGCTTCAGCTAGTATTACATACAGTGGGTATGAGCGGTCCGCTCCGATCCATTTCCATCCTAACCACGCCAGCACAAGATACCTTGCCAACCTTAGTTTTGGTTTTCATGGGGTGCTGGCCTCGTCAATGCGTGTTAAGGCCTCCTTACAGGTACCCATCTTCCGCAATCATGTAAACCCCACACGTTCCAAATGATATCTTTTTATGGGTCGCGACGTGGTTCGGTTCTCAACACAGGCACTGCCCTCAGAATATCGACGTAGGAGGATACTTGGTCACCACACCAGGGTTCCTGCTTAGGCGTAAAAAAAAAAGAAAAAAAAAAAAGTGTTTCTTGAACCGTTTGGCATTCCTATGATGTCAGGCCATATCTGCCTCCCTCGTTAAGTCCAGAAAGCGTCAGGAACGGTTTCGCATCACAAATACTTTCGTTGATTGGGCCTATTTACAACCGCCAGTATGTGGGGTTCGCTTAACTGGCTCAAGATAACTTAAGACTTTTTTGCCCAGGTTATCACAACTCATCTCGTTTCCCTGTAACACCAGCGTAGGTACACTGACTTCATACTCATACACTCTCATCTTCAGCTGGTACATACACTTCGGCGCACCTTGAACTCCGCCACACCCAACCAGCATAACATTGGCCTGCATCTCGCACTGGTCCAGAAACAACCCTGCATCGAGTAGATGGGACTCTGCAACTTCACTGATGGTGCAGGCCATAGAGCCACTGTCTAACAAGGCTCTTAGAGGCATGCTGTCATTGACTAAAACGTTAGTATAGAAAAGGCTGTCTGCCCGAGCCAAATGGGTCACGTTCTGAAACAGAACCATATTATCACTTGTCACTGACTTACAAGTCGACTCATATATGCTTGACGCATCATCTTGGAGGGTCTGGACTTCTTCACCCACATTATCCCCTCCCGAATGCAGGTGTGTCAGTTTCCCTGAATCTGAGAGCGGCTCCCAGACTCGGCACTTTTCCTAGGGCAATCCCTGCGCTGGTGACCAACTTCCAAGCAGATCAGACATCTCTTCTCTGATATGCAGTGTGACCAGGTGGAATGGGTTCTCTCACTGCAAACGCGACATTTGGATTGACGAGACATGGGGTGCAATTGTGGTCTATTAGGAGCAGCCTGTGTATTAGTGCGGTCAAGCACCCTCTCCAGCATGCTGAGCACTCGCTCTAACGTACCCGTGTCAGTCAAGACAGTATGTGGAGGCGGTATGGTGATCTCAGGCTTAGTGTTCTGGATACTGGGGATACACACTGCGGTGTTCACTGCATCGTTGACCACAGTGGTGGCCTCTGCATGGCTGACTGTGGCAGTTGCTACTTGGAACGAACAGCCAGGGAGAGAGTAAGAGTGTGGTTTCTTCGTTCTCCGCACCCTTTGATGCGCACCTATCGCTTCCTGAACCTCTGCCGATGACCACTTGGTGATAGGCTTGTACCTGAACACACTAGAAAGCTCAGCATCAGGACAGTTTCTAATAAACATCATTGACATTTCCTGTGAAATGTTCTTCATTCGACTACCCTGTTTCTGCAAGTGATTATCAGCGATTTCGGCCGCATTATTGAGGCGGATCCAATAGTCAACGGGGCTTTCTTTGTCATGTGGCAGTGTAGAGTAGAAGTCTGCAAGTGGAAGACAAGAAAAGATACCAAATCTGACGTCTGGAGAACGACACGGGATATAAGTAGTGGAAAGAGACAGTTAGTGTAAGAGTGGGTCATCGAGGAGTACAAAAACCAAACCTGTGGCAGAGGTGAGGGTGTATGCTATTGTATAGCCCTACATATGCCAATGTTGATTAATAAGCTCATACCCAACGATTAGTCCAGATCTCCTTGCTGACTCCGCCTTCGAAGGTGATCGCACTTCGGTAAGTATACCAATCCATTAAAACTCTACCATTCATGCAAGTATAATGTTTATCTGTACCACACCACGAAGAAAAATAGGGCATAGCCCCTACTGACAATGCGGCGAAAATACGATCAAGAGTTGGCGAACCTAGATAATGTAAGAGGTGGAGTAGGCTACCCCAGCTCAGCGAGTATTAATAGGGTGACATATATAGCTGCGGGTAAGAATAGTCTGTAAAGCCACCTCTACATCAGAAAGGGAAAGGTTGACGATCAGGTGGCTAAGAGCCGGTCCCAAAATACTATCGCCAATTTGGCTACCTAGCTCCTCAAGAAGCTCTATTATCTGCAAACGAGAATCATCGTCAATTGGGGCAGGCGTGAATGATGAAGCACCATAATTGACTTTTTCCCCCATTTGCGAAAGGCTAAATTTGACCGTCAATTTGATCATTTTCTTTATGTCTCGCAACAGCATCTGAACTGCTGAAAGCTCTACCCCTCCCCAAGACTGGTGTAGACATGTTGTACATTTTACTTTTTGTACTGATCACTCGCCAAAGTAAATTTATTCAATGTCTTAAAGGTTCAATGTTCGATCCAAAAGTCAATGTCTTAACGATGTAAAAGAACCTGATCGTCACTGCAATGAGGAAACTTCATTAGTTGACGCTGGAAGGCAGGACTCAATCCCCTATTTGACATCTGGCCACAACTGCAACGACCGGCCCGATGAATCCAAGGAGATCACAGCAACAGCTCCACGTGAACGGACAACACCCGGTGATCGGCTGCAGCTGATCAGTTGTATCCAAGAAGGTCACGGCACCAGTTTTTTGTAGCAGATCTGGGTCTGTACATAAGGAATTTCACTTGAAACAGCAAACCAGCTTCAAAACGGTTCCATTTATTGACCTGTAACACATGGAACACTTGATAAGAGAAACATCCGTTGCGCTAACTCCCGTTAAACACTGTGCACAAACCATGAGATTGTTTAGCACCACGTGCGTCAGACAAAAGTCGCATAAAACTCAAAAATAACCAATACACGAAAATACATTTGTAGACTTGACTCATACCACATTCCGTTTTATATTTGATGGATTTTGACCAAATTAATACTTTTAAACATACCAATAATAACTGGGAGAAGAGAAGGGAAAATGTGCGTCTTGCCTCGCCAGCGTCCATTCGCGGTCTGAGGCTGACGCAACTCGCACTCCCCAAAAGCATAGCACGCAACACGGATAAGTGTCCCATTTGAACAACCACCATAATTAATAGTTCCTACTCACATTTCCATTGCATGACCTATATAGGAATTTAATGAAATTAACTCCACAGAAAAATAGTTTTGGGAAGTTCATCATACAAAAATGCAATTAATATTTCACACTTCCCAACTGGCTACACCAGGTTCACCTACAGATGTCTCTCAATACCTACTATAGCTGCCATGCTTAGTAGCACAGAGAGTGAGATCTGTGGTGCGGCGAAACTCAGCTACCTCATCAGGCCTTTATCCAGGTCTTCCAGCAGGTCAGCCTAATATGCCTGGAGCACCGCATCGTGTGCCACGAAGCGACAGCCTTACCTGCTGCTGTGTATGCCCTGCCATCTAAGCGAGATGGCAAGGAGGGAGTTTTAAGAGAGGACGTCTCACCCATAGAAAGATAGCTAGCCATTCAAGTTTTTTACAGGGGCATCCTCTCATAGTCGTTTCCGCGCATCGCCTCGATGTTGGCATAACTCGTACGCTGGAATCGATGGATGCTAAGAAGATACGCTCAAAAGCTCATCATACGCAGGGCAGGAGGTTTGGGAAGGCTCAGCCTCAGCTTCTTCGTCGTCCTCAGACATCTCCTGCTCTTACTGGGCCGAACCCAGCAGAGCACTGGCCCCTGGATCAGAAGATGTTAAAGAAATAACATCATCAGCGGCTCATTCTCGTCCACAGCCGATGAGTGCGAGAGGGAAAACCCCTTTTTTAAACTCATCAGCCGGATCCACCAGCGATCCCCACGAGCCCATCCTCCTCCGTGCCTCAGCAGCGGTGGGTCCTGAGCCGCGGGAAGCAGATGGCTGCCCCTCGTTCCTCGAAGAGAGAGACAAACGAGAGCGGAGCTTTTCATTAAAATACGCTTACAGTGAACGTGGATTGCCCCCTCAAGGACATCGCGTACGTGCTCTTTGCCCAAACAAACAACGCATAGATTATTTAAAATGTGTGTTATATATCTATATATATTGTATTATATATATATACAGTGCCGTGAAAATGTTTTTGCCCCCTTCCTGTTTTTTTTTTTTTGCATATTTTTCACACTTAAAAGATTCAGATCATCAGCATTTTTTTATATTACACAAAGATAATGCAAGTAATTGCCCACTCCTGTTAAATCATGAAAGAACTGTGATCAATCACATTATTTTAGAAAGTCAAGTTATTTTTTCGCACAAAGGAGCTTGTGCCAATACATTTTGGGATTGCCTTGCCTACAAAGAAATATGCACTAATGACTTATAATCTGGCTAAAATCTGGTATCTCATAAGTCAGTGTAATACATATATTTGAAAAAGTATATTTTGAAAAAGCCTTCATGTAAGGAACAAGACTCCTTCAAATGCAGCCTCTGTAGGCAGCCAACTACGATTTGGAAAAGAGCAACGGACTCACGTTCACAGCTTGCTCACTGACTCACTCATTCCCCTAAAGCACTTGTTCACTTACACATCCATTCAGATGTTCTGGGAGGATATAAATGAGATCCCCTGATGTCACGAACAGGAACTGTTTTATCCTTATGGCCATTTCATCACATTATTAACACATAACAGGCCTAGCCATATGTCTGGTGGTGGGGGGAGGGCTAATTGCATTTCCATTCCACTTGTCACACATGTTAGTCGTGATGGACATCTCCTTACACATGGTCCTCATCCAGCCTGAACTTCCTGGACATAGTGTTGTTAAAAGAGACAGATGCAGCAGGCCTTTTTAACCCCCCTTAGCACTCGTCCTGGATGTAGATCTCTCCGTGAGGGAGCGAGGCCTCTTCTGAGTGCATGTGTGAGGGCCACATGGTGCTTGGGACGCTTGCCTCAGAGTAACAGCTTGGTGGGGAACCGTCCCGAATCACGGGGGCTGGCTAATGAAGAACAGAGGGTAGATAAGGCGAGAAGTACAGACCCACTGTCAATCCTTTATAAATATTACATAGAATGACTGATGAGGGGCACAGAATGAGAGCATGTTTGATAAGATGGAATGTGCTGATATGAATTATTCAGGGGACATGCAGTACTGCGTCTTCACAAACATGAGTTAATTCTCTAAACCGCCATATTTTGGTAATCAGCACTTTTTTGTTTCTTTCAACTCGTTTAGAAAGTTTGATCTCATGCCTTAAAAGACTATTCTGGGTTGAATTGCCTGCAACTTAAGCTATTGCTGCAGATGCTAATGATTAGCACAGAAAAAAAGCTTTATTCCTCAGTAATGAAAACACATTAACTAATTTTTATGCTCTAGCAATGGGATAAATGTTATGCAACTGTTAGGCAAACATTTTTCACACTGCTTCAAAATCGTAACACTTAAAGATTAGTTTTAGAATGCATTAGCATTAAAGAGTGATTGAATCCACAAAGCACTGCCTGCATAAAGCAAACAGCAAACTCCATTAATATTACATTATGTAGGCCTAGTGCATAACCAGAAGTTCATCCACTTAGGAAAGTAGTCCCCTCTAAAAGGATGGTTTAGCCAACTTAGCGGCTCAAATACACTTTTTAGGAATCAATGTAAGCTCTTTAACAGAAAAAAAGCTTGACATTTTTTAAACCCTCCAGAACACTTGTTTGCTATGACTGTTTAAATTCTTAACTACAAACTGAGTTAAAAGTGAACATTTGTTTCTATGGTAATTTATTTATTTATTTAAACATTGTATTTTACAACAACTATAAGGCTGATATCACAGAAAAAAAAAACATGCTAACAATAGCATACTAGCATATTACGCTTCGCATACCACTGAGCCTAACTTCACAGAGAAGTGTAAACTATGCAACATTTGGTTTCATCCAAAATATCACACTTCTTTTGAATAAGTACATACTTTTTGACAATTAAAAAGCATGTCCTATATAGTATTGATGCGTTTATTATAAATGTTATCTGGATGTACTAGCCGTCATTTTGTCATTGTCATGTGACCTACCAGCATCATTTGCATCGCTTGTCATTTCATCCTCTCCTTAGCCTTATGTATCCATCAGATGCACACTTCAGAATTTCACCAGAAGTAGTAGGTCATCTGTTTAATTTTTTTTCCTAATGTTTTATGAACACTGTGCATTATGACATACTACACTGTTCACATGTTTTTTTGCTTACTATATATAAAAGAAGTATGCATATTTGGAAGCAGTCATTGGCTACATTCAAAATAGGCTAGTATGCTAGCCATACTACCACATGTATGGCAGAAATATTAAAAGTAGTATGCTAGTATGCTATTTTAAATTCATCCTTGCTCTGAAGCCTACACAGGAACACTAGCTCAACCAATAGTGTGAGTTTTGGGCGGACCTTTCTGTTTGACCAACTAATGACAAACAGTGGAATGTTGGGAAACCTGTTCGAAAACAGTTTTTTGTTTTTGCAATTCCATTTTATGCTAGTAGCTCAGAAATTACACACTTCAGCTATATAAACAAGAGTTTGTCTTGATTTTAAAAGTAAGAAAAGGCTCTAAACCTCCCACATCTCTCTCTCTCTGGGTGTGTGGAGAGTGTCTGAGAGAAAGAGAGAGAGGAATGCTGGCAGAGGGCTGTGTTTAGGGGTGGGTCTCAGTTTGGATCTGGCTCTGTCAGGTACATTTAACAGCGCTCTAATCTCACGTCCCTTATCTGTTCTCACACAGCCTTAATCCTCCCACAGAAATGTAGCAGTAAAGAGTTTCATCAATAGCAGACCAGCTCCCCACGGCCCCTCCGCTGAGATACACCTGCACGTTCACCTGAGCAGCCCGCACTTCAGGATTATTAATGATATCAGAGGGGATATGTTTCCATTTGAGATTTATGCACGCAGGGCTGCCATTAGCCACAGGGTTTGCGTTACTACTCTCATGTTAAAACATGTTGTCTGGAAGCCAAAATCCTCTCACGGGGAACTTCCAGCAAGTCAAAGCAAATGTCATCAAAGGCAAAGAAAATCTGATCCGCTCTTAAAACAAAAACTTTTGCACAGCTCACCGAATCAGTATAGTATCGGAAGAATCGGACTATCCCATGGAAGTCAAACCGATAACCTGAAAAGAAAGTTCCTGTCACACTCTTATACAAAAAAAAAATTGTAAAATATTTAGCTTTGTTCGAGAGCACATAATTAGACTCCCACAGATAAAAGCTGAACAGAGACACCTGTTGAAAGGCCCTTTGACAGAAGTCCACAGGTGGCTGCAGATTGGAAGTGGCGTCGGGGTAATTAAGCATTTCAGAAAGGAAGGTTGGGAGAGCTGGGGTGAGGATAGACCGGCACAGCGACTCCTTTGTGGCTGCCAGAGCTCTTGTCAAAGGGAGCAGAAATTATATTGGACAGCTCGCCCCTGAGGAATGCAGCTGGACCGGCAATGGGGACTTTGCTCAACCCCTTCCACTGTCCCTGTACCTCTCGCCTCAGAGGACTTCTGAAAGTGCAGAGTCACTCTTGTTATCTCCGCTGAAGAGAAAGAAAGTACAGTGAGTGTGTCAAATTAAGAAGGAAGGTAGGCTGTTATTTTAACTACACCATGTTAGGAGACTAATCGTTAAGCAACACAGGGTTTCTTTAATGTGACTAATGCAAGGGAAACCAGTTCAGCAGCCCAGATCCAAACCCAAGATTGGTTTCACCTGGACTCTGAATAGTCATACTGAGAAATCCCATTTATACCTTGTCACAATTTATACCATTTCACAATTTATTTACACAGGAATCATAATCGTGGGAAACTATGAATCAGCAACAACATTATGCTGATTAATTGGATAAACAGAAATACTGTAGATCTTCATCTACGTCTCTCCAGATTCTGACTCCACTTGTCCTGCATGCCTTTTAATTGTGGGGTAACTGCAGTAAACCAATGCCAACATGTAAACTCCACACAGAAAATCTCAGTTGGGACTTGAACCAGGGACCTTCTTGTTGTGAGCTAACAGTGCTATCTTACTTATATAAGTATTGTCACTGCCAACTTGAAATTTCACAATGATTTTCCTGAAACTCAATTTTCCCGAGGTTTCCACATTGCGTATTTCATTTCATGCCCATGAGCCCCAGAACATTTCTGCTGTGCCCCTGTAAAATATTACTGATAAATCCTTGTCTGTCAATGAAGTTTACTGTATACCAATCTGAGAATCATTTTACCTGATAATATTTCAGCAATTAAGTGTTTAGAAACAGAACTAGCAATGCCAGATTCACAAATGAATGACCCTTTCAAACAAAAAGAGCGCTGAATGAGGTGGATATTTACCTACTATCCATTATAACAAACAAAAGTGGCAAATGTATTTTGTCATTTGGAAATGACAAATCAGCTCTTTATTGCATTTAAAGCTTGTTATACCCATATATCCAAAATGGTATCAAACTACGGGGTTGCTTTGTTTGATGTGAGGCAGCCTGATGAAAGGCCTGAAGTACCTCTGTGTGAAACAGTTTATGTTGGGGCCTTTGTTGGGAAGGAACTTTAGAGACTGAACACCCCAGGACTAATGTACTGTATGGAACATAAACACCCATTAACCACTGTGCCACAGTAACATCTAGTCATAAACAGTATTCTACTGAACGCATGATGACAATTACAAAGAGCAGCTGACACCAGTGCAGAGCTTCAGGGCTGGGAAGTCGATCCTGAATGTAAATGATACATTGTATACACTGAGCTCAGGACGTTTCTATATGTGGCCTCACCGGAAGGGGTTTACATATATGAAGACCTGTTAGCGACCATAATGCTAGGATACAACATTTCTGGAACGGCTGAGCCCATAAATACACTGGCAGGGAATCACATGAGCTTAATCTGATTTTTTTTCCCGTTGTCCTTGTGTTTCTGCCATTGATATGGTTTTCTGAAACAGAATGGCTTTAAGCCAGCATTGTAGAGAGGAGCTAAACAGTCCATAGGTTTCATAGTCTCAGGGGCCTTTAGCTTGTGCAATTAATTAGCTAAGGTTGGCTCACTTCCTTCAGTGCAATCGAATAACATCAGATTGGCAGACTCATTTGTTTTCTGCCCTGAAGCCAAATTCAGGCTCAAAAAAAAGTCATCAAACGCTTGCAATTTTGTGTGTGGATAAAAGCAGAAAAGCCTTCCAAACAAAAGAGGGGGACAGTCGGGGAGTGACGTTAATTTTGGGTGCGCTCCTCTAACGCGATGGATGTTTGTTCTGCTGGGTGGAGCAGAGGGGGAACAGCAGAGTACCCATTATTGTGGTGAGGCTGGGCCACATCAACCCTCTGTTTATGCCTACAGCTCTGCATACTGAGACATTTTGCCTCCTTCTTCTGCTGTCTCCTCACACGCACATCAATGCTCCAATGAGCAAACCTCACACACGGACTCAAATGACAGCAAGTGGACCAGAACTTTCCTATTAACTTCCTATTGAAGGGTTAGTTCACCCAAATATGAAGATTCTGTCATCATTTATTTATCCTTATGTCATTCCAAACTATTATGACTTTCTTTCTTCTGTGGAACACAAAAATAGTTATGTGCCTACATAGTGAATGAATGATGTTTTCAGACTTAAAAAATGAAATGACGCAAGAGCACTATAAAGTAGTCCATTCAACTTGTGTGCTAAACCTGAAAAACTGAAAGTCCACTCTCAAGTACTACAACATTGTTTGTTAGAGATATTTGATTCAACAGCAAATTGTTCTTTTGAGTCAGATTTTTTGAATGAATCAGCTGATCCAGACAAGTCTGAATCATATAGTACACTCTTAAAAATAAAAGTTCTTTATTGGCATCACTGGTTCTGTGAAGAACCTCAAACTTCCATGGAACAACTAAAGGTTCTTTATGTTGGAAAAGGGCTATTTAGATATTAGGGTCAATATCACCATAGTGCCTTTCAACCCTCACAATACTCAAAAAATTTGGTTTTAATTTCCCATTCGCTTTATGTCATGTCATAAATAGTAGACACTTAAGTACTATAGAAACATATGGCGCTTTTCCACTGTGTGGTACGACTCGGCTCGGCACGCGTTTCCACTGCAGTTTAGTATCGCTTTAGAATGGGCGGGATTATTCACATGTCATTATAGTTGCGCCGCCACTACTACCACAACTCCTAAAAAAAGTTTTTCATTCCGCATCGCCCCATCAAGCTCTCGCTGGATCCGCTCCTCTGCTATCAACGAGAGGAACGTCTGTACTTCCTCAACAGACAACGCCACTTTTTGGTTGTTTAAAAAAGGTGCGCTCATTCAAAACGGTTGCGTTCGATCCTTCGCTGGCTGTTCTGATTTAAATTTAGCGGTTCTTTTGTGTTTGTGTCGCATGTTCAGTGACGCAGATAGTGACGATTCTCTCCAGCTAATCTGTGATCAGCAGAGTTTACACGTCACGCTTTGGTAACGGTACGGTTCGCTTGTAACCCCAACCGAGGTGGTACTAAAAAAAGTACCAGGTACTGTACCCAGTGGAAAACCCCCCAAAAGTGAGCTAAGCCACCGTGCCGATACCAAATGCAGATGGAAAACGCACAATACATTATCGTGAGCATCCCCACACATATTTTTTAGATTATTAGGGCCATTATTCGAAGCAATAACACAACATACATAGTCCACCCTGTCAGGCCAAACATATATGTGACGTTAAATACGATATACTCATGAGCAATATTCGATGCAAATCAGTTTTCATGAAAGGTATGATGTCCCTTTACCAGGACCAAAGATTACGTGTTTGCTTTCAACACTATACCAATGCAGAAATAGACCATATGTCACAGGTGTTTTTTAAAGAACTATTATTTCTTACATTTAACAATAGTAAATGTAAAAGAGCTCCACTATAGTTTAGAGCATCAGGTTGAGGTAGATTTTTATCCCTAAATAATTTTAATTATAATTGAATATATTAAAAGAAATGGCAAATTGGTAACTACCCATGTTTAATATAAAAAATATTCTTAGTTATTTAATAAGATTTCAAAGCAATTTGATGTTTTGTTTTTTCTTTCCCACACTGCTGTCCAACCCGAAACCATACTGAACAGAGACATAAAAACCGAGGGACGTACCGAACCATCATGTTTGTGAACAGTTTCACCCCTACATAACACTGAATCTAAAATTTCTCACAAAGAAATTCAAATCCAAATTTCAAATGCAAAATTCCTTCAAATTGCGTGTAACAACATATTCTTTCAACAATAGCTAATGTAGCATAACCATTATGCATCAAAAAGAATGAGCTATAAAAGTGATTTCAAGGACATATTTTTGAACTTGCCTCCTCTAATTTAAAGACTTCTATATGCAGTTAGTTCCTCTTCCGTAGGTTTTCGATCTAAAGTAAGGACAAGGGTAAGCAAAGAGAAGCACAGGCTTACTCGGCACAAGATTTAATTGAATGTGAAGGACCACCGCACTTGTGTTTGCTTATGTGTGCCAACCTACGTTTGTTCTCTCTCCTGCCATTCACTAATACCATCAGAGGCTTAACTAATACAGAAGTGCCGAAAAAAAACCCCTGAATCACAGTTACAAACACCGCACTGCATAACCCCCCTATACTTTATCCACATGACATCCCCAAGCCAGGCATTTGCCGGTAATTGTTTTTTTCCCCCCCCAAATCCGTAAAAAAAAAAAAAAAAAAAAACAGCCAAAAGGCTGTTTTTTTGTTGGGGGGGGGGGTCACAGCTCCACTTTCCTTTGCAATGTCTTTCTGAACCAGTGAAGTCACAAGTTACCATGGTATCCATGATCAAAACCACCAGCAGAGCAAGAAAAAGAATGACCCCGGTTGTCATAGATGCAGTCTCCTGGTTCATGTGAAGGTCACTGGAGCTCCTCCACTTCTCAGTCACAACTTGGCACATTTAAATGAATAAAATCTAGCTGTAGGAACCGACACATACACCATTAGGGTTTCAGAGCCTCCTTCAATGCTTCCTAATAGCAAGTACAGTGGACCTTTATCACAGACAAATAAACCAAATCCATTCTTTCCAGGACAGTATGGATGATTGATTTCAAATTTGCTGATGCTTTTACATTGAGTGACTTACAGTTTACTCATTACAGAGATGGCCTCTCCTGAGCAAACTGAAGCTTACTGTGTTGCGAAGGGCACAGTGGTGCTAGTTCATGGATCACACCTCTGTTCAATCATTCACACCGATTATCAGACTTGGCCTTGTGCTACTGAAGTGCAATAGCTGAATACCTATTATTGTCTAGTGAAGCACTGGGAGCAGTTAAATAACTAAACTAGGACGTGTGGTTCAGATGGTGCTGATATTCTGCATAATGGCCTTGATCTTTTTATCCATCCTGTCGTGAACTAAAATACACAATACCATACAGTTTTTATGATATTGTTCAGTTTCTGAACATCCCCTATGTTTACATACTTGGTTTATGCAGGTCTGATGCAACTAAACAACACAAAAGTTCCATCAATTTCAGTGGCCATTAAAAAAAAGAATTTAACACATTTTAAAAGGGAAAAAAAGTCAAGTCAGGATTGAAAAACAGTAATTGGAAAACCTGAAATATTTTTGAATCTTTATCTTATATGCTTTGCACACATGAAACGGTAAATATGCAGTACTTTTTTCCTTAATCTTAACTTCATTGTTTGATATGTTGTTCAAAAAAATAAAGCTAAAATAAGTTTAAATAAAGACTAATTTATATACTTATATATTTACAATGCAACAATTTAATGAAATACAAAACATTGGATATTACATTAAAATTTCATTAAATATTGTTTATGAATTAAATGTTTATTAAACAAATAATTATTTATTCAATACATGTAGATAAAATAAAAGTTTAAAAAAAGATTTCTATAATACAATACATTTAGTTAAGATTCAATATTTAACTAAATATTGAATGTGTGTATTGAACATTTATTAAAAATAAAGGTTTAAATAAAAACTATTTATATTTTTTTGTTATGCAAAGATAAGGTAGGCAGGTATGTAAGAAAATAAATAAACAAATAAATACTTCTTACTTGATAGCTTATTTTATGACTTACTTGATTTTGTTTGCACCACAACCAAAACCAACTAAGTTTTTATGTAGCATGTTGGTTGATGAACTGGTGCGAACATGTAAAACTTGACACATTCACAACTAAGTGACAAGTTTTAGGAGAACTGCATGTGAAGATATTAGGTGACAGTATGTCATGACACTGGAAAAGGGGCAGGTGTATGTAAGTAATATCACATCCATCTATGCATCCATTCATTCTCCAAACCAAACTATTGTACAGGTCAAAGGCAGGAAGACACCTGGATGGATGACCAGTGTATCACAGCACTAAAACACACACAGACATCCACACATCCACAGTGATTTTACATCTCCAGCGAAGCACATGCACAGTACACAGTACAGTGAGTGGACCAGAGTAGGCAGACCAGTCAGGAGAATTTTCTTGAGAGTTTTCCGTAAATCTAAATGCTGAAATAGGTGTGTTTATAGGTGTGTTTAGGGCCACCCAAAATATCAGGTCTGAACCCAGTGAAACTACTGTACTTTCTTACGACTTCATTAAAAGTGCAATAAAATGTTCCCTGGTGTGAGGCGCAGGCTCAGATATGCCATCTTTCTTCTTTCCCTCTGACCTCTATAGCTCCTGGTCAACCAGTTGCTGAGGAACTGTGGGAATGCTTGTAGGGAAACTTCCCACTTGGGACGTCAGTGTGTGAGAAACACAAATTCCTCAAGGGTTGCTGGTCATGAGGGCTTGTGGGTACAGTGTTCTCGTATACAAGGACGGACTGGTCAGGACGTCAGCAACTCTCTCAGGCGCTGTGAGTCCAACCGCACAGAAAGAGTCCGGTTTATGGCATTTGCCCTCCACACCACTCACAACGGCCCCTGAACCGCCCCGCTGCCATTGGCCGGCAGCAGCCTGAAGGAGGCAATGTGGCCTATGTACTCCACTGCAGGAAGTGAGCGAGGGGAGCGTTTTGATGGGTGCCGAGCAGCTGTTAAAATGTTATCTAATGTTTCATTTTTTTTTTTTTTAAATGCACATAATGTTTCAACAACATGTGGCATTGTCTCAGCTGTTCCTCCTCCCCAATTTATATTCTGTGAACTTGACTGAGAACATGTTTTTCTCTAACTCTTATGTCTTTATTGTTCCTTCTCAAGTATGTAATGGATTACACTCATTTGTAGTGGTCTTTGTTCATGCAAGCATCACTTTTACTACTGGATTATACAAAAACCCCAAATCCTAAGTATTAAACTTCAGCATGTAGTTCATCCCACATCACACATTATACCTCAAATAGAGCAGCTCATTGCGGAGAGGCATGCTATTATTATTATTATTGTATAAATGATCAGACTTATAAACATGTCATGGACTTGTACTCAAGGAGGGACCTGGATATCAAGAGGCTTGAGGGTGGGCTGCTTTGACTTGGGCCAGTAAGAAGCACTCAATGACACCCAGTAACCACCCAGATCACCCTAGCAATCATGCAGCAACATGCTAAAAACCACAGAGTGCATTAGTGTCCTCCCACTTTTTCAGCGCTTTTCCCACTTGGTTCTGGAAGTATTTTCTGCACAGCATCATGGGTAATGTAGTCTTTCACTGGGAATTCTGCTGTTAAACACAATTAGCCTATTTAAAACATAAGTTGAAATAATGCAAAGTAATGGCTCCAACAAAAGCATATACCATCATTTAACAACCTCACAACAGGTCTGTCTTTAAAGGTTAATCAGTTATTGTTAAAAATCAATTTCCATATGGAAAAAAAGGAATGGCAGTTTTACATCTAGAACCTTTTTGCACTCTAATGAGTATGCCTTAGCAACCACATAACAACCCACTGGCAACCACTCAGAACACTCTAGCAACCACATAGTAGCAACGCTCAATCCCCTCTCTGGCACAGCATTTGGTGGAGGGAAAATTATGACTCATTCAACTCAAGCTCTCATTTACTGTCACTGCGTGCTTAAAAGGATCTTGTTTTGCTCCCCTAATGTACTCTTGCTGACAAACAGTTTTCTTTAATAGACCTGTTTACACACTGCCATCTATCAAAAATAGGAGCTGAGGTAAAACTCTATTCTCACGTAGTCAGAAGTTTTGAAAGAAAACCCCACTTTGAGAGGAATCCACTCCTGATGTAACCTTTGTTAAACCTGGGATTTGCATATGAAATTAGCGTGTATGTGTGCGGGGTTGGTTCTAATCAAAGAGGAGTTGTTTGTTTGGTGAGCACCGCCTGCGGAAGACGAAGCCCAGCCAGGAGAGCAACAGGATCCAGATGCCTGCTAATGGATAACACCAGTCTGCACTGTCCCTCTGCTCTTCTGTAGCTGTCAGAAGGCACATCACCATCTGAATTAAACCCCTGAATGGTCTCTTTCGGTTCTCCCATTTGTTCCTCTCCCATTTTTCGTGCTCTGCTCCTCCTGGTTTCACTCCTCTCTTTCATTACTGCACACTTTGTAAACAGCAATTAATGATCCAAACACACTATACGATGCAGCTGGAGGAACAAACAGTGCATTAGAGTATACAGTTGGGTCCAAAAGTCTGAAAGCACTAGCGAAAAAGAGAGAAAGCCACATTTTTCTAATTTTTAACAAAATGATTTCAGTGCAAATTAAAATGTAATTAATAAATTATTTTTTATTTCTTAATATTCATTGCGTCCCCCTCTCTTTAGTTCACAATTGTGAGATTGTACACAAATGTGAGAAGTAACGTTTTATTATAATTTCTTGGCTGTGTCCCTCATTTTGGGTTAATGACAGCCCAGGTAGCCTGTGCAATCGGGCCAATTGCGGCTGAGTGTCGGCTCACTCGGCTGTGTTCTGGCAGCACTAGCTCTGCCCCAGTAATGGTTGCCAGATTTGGCTAGGCTTTGGATGTGCAGATCTGGCCCGATTTGCACTGAGACACGGCACATTTAGCCACATTCGGCCCGATTACGGATCATAAGGGCTGGTCTGATTTTGGCTGAGATATGGACATGCAGACTTGGACCAGTTTAGGTTGAGTGCTGGGGGTGGGTCTCCGTTTACAATGTGGTAAATTGTATGTAGCAGTGACACTTAAACTTAAACATAATATCTTTTACCTGCCCTTGTTATGTTCTTTTTTAGTGTATTTTTAATGTTTTTCCCTTTTATCCAACATTCTCTTTTTTCTTTAACTACTTTTGGAAATTAATGATTTAATTCATATAATGAAACAAGCTTTAAGTGGTTAAGGGAACTTTAACATGTTTTTGCTATGTGAGTTTCAAGACATGCACACTAGCTTTGACATCTAATGATAAAACCTGACAGGCTTTTTGTGCTGCTAATTGCCAGAAGACCAGAAGAACTTAATACTCTGGTGAGTAAACATTTGATAATCTAACATATAACATTATATTTTAATAAACCGTTCTACACATATAATATCAAAGTAATGCTTATTGATAATGAAGCTATAATTGTGAGTTTGCTGACATAGTGCTAGAGTTTAGCTCCAACCATAATCAAGCACACCTGATCCAGCTAATCAAGGTCTTCAGGATTACGAGATACTTCCAAGACCAGTGCGCGTTGGAGCTGGTTGGAGCTAAATTGCTTCAATCTGTGGCCCCTTCCAGAATTTAGTTTAGGCCACTGTCTCTAGTATTAGTGACTGATCTCTCTTGTATTTTTTCAATCAGTGCAAAGAAATGCAAGTACTTGCAGTGCATCAGATGGAGAGATTTAAAAGTTCATCAAAAGATGGCTGTTGCTCACTTTGGACAGAGATGGGGGAAGAAAAGTGTGGGCCCAAATGCAAACAAATTCTTCCAAAGGTATGTTCCAAATGTTAACATTTACTAGAGTTACTATTCATGTTATCAGTCTGAGATTGTCTGAATAATCATACGTGTCATTTGTCTGTTCCCATTTTTGTCTCTCTTTCTGTCAGTCTCACCAACCAAAATGGTACTCTTAGCCAGTACTGAAACTGAGCCGACACCACTGGCATTGGGCCACTCGTCGGTGTGATTGTGGCCCAATGCCGGTGGTATTGACTCAGTTTCAGTACCCAGTCTTGGGCCAGTACCGGCTAAGTGTTTCAATTCTTGTCGGCGTGATTGTGGCCCAATGCCGGCAGTTTTGGCAGCCGGACTCAGGCCAGTGTATTTGGGCCAATTCTGGGGCATCATTCACCCCATGCCGACTCTGGCAACCGCAGCCGGGCCGGGTTATTTCATCCGGCCTGCCAGATCTGGGCCATTATCGGGCCAAACCGTTTTGGCTACCTGGGAGCAGCACTAGTGAAAATGAGAAATTCAAATTTTAAAAGGTTTTAATACAAAGCATCTTTTTTTTTTTTTTTTTTTTTTTTGTTGTAATTTAACTAGCATCTCTCTTGGTTGGTGTTCGCCTGTTTACATAATGACAGGGCAAGCACTAGTGAAACTTAATGCCCATATTCTAACTATAAACAATGTTTTCAGTATAAATTCTTATCTTATTTTATATTTTATTCACCATGTCCATGTTGCTTCACCCCTGTTTTTGCATTAATACCACGCACACGACTAGATGAATCTAGTTCACCTACATTCTAATTATAAACAATGTTCCTACACAGTTACTGTCTTATTTTATTGTCATCATTCTTGGTTTGTTGTGTGTCCCTTGTTTTGCATTAATGACAGCAGCACTAGTGAAAATGCACAATTCACATATTTTAAATAATTCAAATACAGTAAAAAATCAATGCAAATCTTAAATTGTAGTATTTTTTTTTTTTTTACAGCATTGGTCGTGTCCCCCTTTTGATTTTAATGACAACAGCACATGAGCTGACATGATTTTCAAAGTGGTCTCATACCTTTGAACCCCATTGTAAATTTAATGGTAGTGTAATAAAGCAAATGTTTTTTTTAAACAAACAATTAAATGTGGAAAACAGTGTAGAATTAACTATTTTTATTTCTCAATGGGGGACTTTTAGATGAGGAAGTCCCAGCAGGGATGATTCACCTACTAGTAAATGTTACGGAAAAAACCCATTAGATTCTCTGCTTCTCTGGAACCACTCCATGAAAAAGCAGGCCGTATGGCTAAAAAGCTTTCCAGGGAAGAAAAATAGTGCCAAGGTCTGCCTCCACGGTTTATTTGCTTTCCCTGAAGCAGAGGTGCTATGACATCTCTGACATACTTTACAGCTTATTACAACCACAAACTGTCTCATATGCACACAAATGCTCATAAACAGATGACTTCACTGACTTGCAATATTGCTCATTAATCAATTCTGCTTTGGCAAAGTAAAACTCGCTAGCAGCTATGACTGCCAACAGCACAAAGAGAAAGCAAAAGCAAAAGCAAAAATGCTACTTTGGCTCATTGCACACCCTCGTCTGCTTCTTTTTAATTGTCCTAAACATGCAGCCACTTTAGGGGAGCATAAAGTTGCTGCAAGATTAGTATACATAAATATGGCAACAGTTTCCCAGCAAACCGACTTCTCTTGAAACAATACACAGGATGGACTTGCACAAGAAGCGGATAATATTTAATAAGCAGGGGTCACACATGACTCAGAGCTCCTATAAGACTGTATTCATTAGATGTAATCATGCAGTTATTTGTGCAAACTCTGGCTGGGTTCCAGCAGTAAGCGCTGCTGCATACGCTGCCAAAACGTTCTGCATCACTTGGCGAGGAATCTTTCAACAAAATGATTTAATTTTCCCCCTGCTTGCCATAAACAATAATGATGTCCACATTCGGATTATGTTCACAATGCAGAGATAGACAAAAAAAAGCCTGCTTTGCGATTCTTTCAGCACAATGGAGAAAAATAATTTGCGAAGACTTCAAATGTCTTTGAAGGTTTGTCGTCCGCCATTCATTGTAGGAAGAATTCTGTTGACAACGACAGTAGAACTTTATGTTCCACCCTCAACGGTTTCATCTAGTCAGAGCAGACAGCACATTTAATGCGACACAAACAAAAATAAAGCTGTGAGGCATAGAACTACAGTCTGTTCCATACTTCAGTTATTGTGCGCTTGGATGTCGATCATTCAGCACACAAAACTTTGATACTTTTTCAAAGAATTTCTAGTGGAAAATAAGTTGTATAATCAATGTTTCATTGGTGGGATTATTGAGACTGAATGACTGAAGAAACTGTACGTATGTTCCTCACAGCTTTACTTTCATTCATCCAGTTAAATACTGAAAGTGTGTTTATCTTATTTTTCAGAAAGAGTATGAATTCAGGATTCAAATATGAACACTTGGAGAGTGATTCAGTGAGCAGAGTGCCTTTTGTGTCCCTCATGAACATATGAGTGTGAACTTTAATAATAAACAATAATAAAATTAAGTGAAAGTGTTATTTTATATATTACAAAAAATGCAGATAAAAAATAATTTAACTTCATTAAAGTTTATTCTATTTTTATATTCTTTCATAAGGAGGATGCCTTAGTAAATCACCTCTAATTGTTTTTTATTCTTCTTCACAAACTTTACGTATTTGACCTCTTCAAAGACAAGCAAATGCCTCTTTTATGATGGTTTTCAGTACTTTTTTTCAGCAGGAGACAATCTTACATGGTCAACCCTGTTATCATGATTTTATATTATTGAAAGGTGGACATTGTAAAAATATCAGCATTAATTCCCATAACACATTGTAAGCTAGTTATAATGACTGTTAACACAGTGATAAATCATAAATTGTAAAATGCTTGACCTTGTCACTGTCAATTCTGTTATTTTCATAGGTTATTTTTTAAAGGGGTCATATGATGCGAAATCAGTTTTCCTTTCTCTTGCCGACGCTGTACAAGGTCTTGGGTGGCACTAGAGTAAGATCCCGTAAAGTCTGCAAGACTACAACTTCAAATCCCCAAAGAGCTCATTTTTAGTAAAAGTTAAGAGTCCCACACAACCACTCTCCCTCAAATGGCTCCGTTCTCAACACACGCCCCCCACATCTACGCTCGAGCCAGATTGTGGAAGATTTAGCATTACCACAGCCCCGCACATGTTCCACGCACCCTTAAAAAAGCAAAGAACAAGCCGTGTTTAGTGGCGTACTTTTATTACCCTTGCCACGACTGTAGTCTTTGAGCTGTTGCCGACGCGCATGTACGCTCGAGAAGAGGCTGCTGTGTTTCGTTGTGAAGCCGGAACCTCCTTTCGGCGTTTGGCATTCACCCGCCAACACCCCCCTGACGGAACAAATGCGTCGGCATGCCTGGAGCCTGATCCGTCCCGCTGGGTGCTGAGGGAACCTACCTCAAACTGACCTCCCGCCCACTCCGATGTGCGATCGCCAGACATCGGCTTTTCCCCAACCCCCCGACGGAACGGAAGCGGAGTCCTCCCTCGGGGTCGTTCACCACCTCGTGGTTGCCGCAAGCCTTCCCTTGATGCACCTCCGCCTCGGTGCTCGCCTCGTTTCCCCCCAAGCCGCCGGCCCCCCACTCACCCTCAAGCACACCCAGACCGCACTTGCCGTCGTGGGGATACGTGTTTTTCCAGCCATACTTGACGTGGCCAGTTTTCCGAACCCCCCTTCGTCCTCTCACCGCCCTCTATTGCGCTCCCCCATTCCACCCACCCCCCCCCCCCTCCCAACTTTCGCACCGGAACCCACCTAGCAATACGCCTCAACCACCCGTCCCGCAGCATACCCTCACCGCCCCTGCATGTCCACCCCCACACCAACTCTGACAAATCCCCAGCCACCACAACGCTGTAATCCACAACCCACATCCACTAAGCACTGCGAGGCACAGCCATCCAATGTTATCGCGTAGGCCACACTTGTTTTCATGACCCCTACCAGGTATAGAGTAGATACTGACACTAATCCGGGCGCGGATGGTACCACTCCCCCCCTCGTTCTGACTATCCGACTCTGTAGCCGTTTTAATTTGAAGGATGGTCATGATGCCTTCAAAAATAGAGCCAGTTTGAGAAAGCTCTTGAACCAGAGACTACCACGCGATCCCAAGTTGTTACCGTCAGTTCTCGACCTCACAAAAGCAGACCCATGGTTATGTTACGCGCGTGCACGACCCTTCAACCATCCCAGCACCACCCGTAAAGACAGTATAGTCATTATAATCCCATAATTATGTTCCCAATGGATGCAAAACAAATTCCTCGTTCATAATGGGTTTGAATATTTTTGTATCATCGCTCCGGCTGGGACAAGGCACTCATAGTAGGTAAGGGCGTGTAACATTCCCTCAAGCTCACACCCCGATTGCCCAGCCCGTATTTCAGCCACATACAAAACGCACTGGAAAGCTGGCCAATCAGAACACACCTCACTTTTCAGACCGATGAGCTTTGTAAAAATCGACGCGTTTCAGAAAGGCGGGGTCGGTGTAACCCCCCCATAAAGCGCACGAAACCAATGACAATGTACCACAGTATGTTGGCGCAAATGGGTTTTTTGAACTTTAAATGTAACCGCATTTTGTATGAGATCATGTCACTCTAATTTACTTCAAATACACAAAATAATGTTCTTTTTAACAGCATCATATGTACCACCTTTTTAGCTTGAGATGGCAGAATGGAGAAAAAACCCCTGATATATGATCATGGCTATTACCAGCACCCCCCCACACACGAAAAGTCCCCACCCCCACCCCTTTACCCCGGTAACAATCCATATATTCTGGTCTACATTTATGCTTCTAAGCTAACAAATTAATTGAAAACCAAATGTTTGGAAGTTCGCTGAATATGCTTTCATCATTCTGACAGAAAACAGACACTAGAGGGTGGATGCAATAGTTTAGCTAACAAGTAACAGTCAAAGTTATAGGAATGCAGTGTAGTCATAGTTATGATGTGCGTCTATGGTACTCCCTTCTGTAGACTGATACAGTAAGTATTACCAACTCTGTTGACAGCAAGTCTCAATTGGGAAAATAGAGATGTTTGTTCATGCTGAGAAACTCAAGTCTGAAACAAAAGTTACAACGATCATAACATCATGTACCAAAACAGCAAGCAAAGGACCAGGTCATGAACTGTCACTGTCCCAGTTAAATACTAACCCTCTGTCAAACAGAAGAAGAAAATTATGGTTTTCCGGTTTTAAATCTAACAGTCAACTTTTTTGAGATGTTGGTTTTAAGGCTGGAATTCACTACACAACTTTTCAAATATGCATTTGTTTTTCTCCATTTAATTCACTAGGCTTGTTGTGTCTTCATATGGACTTACACACCTCTGTAAATGTTGCTTTTGTTCCTCTTTTGTAAGTCACCTTAGATAAAACCATCTGCTAAATGCATAAATGTAAATGGTTAGAGAGAAAAACTGGGCTTCACACACTAAATGACTGACGATCACACAATACCAGACTTTAAAGTTGTTATGAACACAACAAACTCGCACAGAAACGTGCGCCTTGTTGCTAACAAATGGAAAATAAGTGAATACAATATGTGACCCTGGACCACAAAACCAGTCATAAGGGCAAATTTTTCGAAATTGAGATTTATACATCATCTGAAAGCTGAATAAACAAGCTTTCCATTGTGATTTGTTAGGATAGGACCATATTTGGCTGAGATACAGCTATTTGAAAATCTGGAATCTAAGGGTGCAAAAAAATCTAAATACTGAGAAAATTGCCTTTAAAGTTGTCCAAATGAAGTTCTTAGCAATGCATATTACTAAACAAAAATTAAGTTTTAATATATTTACAGTAGGAAATTTACAAAATATCTTCATGGAACATGATCTTTACTTAATATCCTAATGATTTTTGGCAAAGAAAAATCAATAATTTTGACCCATACATTGTATTTTTGGCTATTGCTACAGATATACCTGTGCTACTTTGGTTTTGTGCTCCAGGGTCACATACAGTATGTGTTCTGAAATCAGCTGAAAATAGCAAACGTTTAATATCTTCTGAGAATAAAAAAATTTAGTCTGTGACCATGTTTCCTATTTTTTTTTTTTTTTTGGTAAAAAAACCCCCTTTTACCACCCCCAAAAAAATTTTCTGTGAATCTTTATGTCAACTTCCAACCTTTAGCAACTAGCGTCAACTTGTCCAGACTGTAAATTGTGGCAAAAATTTGGGCAAAAGTCTTTTTGAAGCATTTTTTCTATGACATAACCTCTCCCAAGAGTCCACAGGGAAAAAGGTTAAGCGTCGCTCTAGCTGTCTTAATGAGTTAACCAGTAAATACTGACCGAGATAATGTTCACCTCATGCATATACTTCTCCAACCACCGTCTTTTATGTACGTGTTTAAATTTCACTGGTGGGGATTGTGGGAAAGGCAGCTTTCCCTGGTGGGTGGTCCTCCCTGCCCAGGGGGAAAACTCCTATTAATGATTGAATATGTGGGCTTTAATCAAATCCCCTTCCTGAGAGGATTCAATTAGGTGCAGGAAAGCACTGCCTTCTGCAATCTAATAAACAGCATGCATCCTGCACTCTGGCATCACTGCAATGCTGTCCAATGTAGGCCACAAATATGGAAAGCACACAAAGAGCTCCTTGTGAGGGCCGAGAGGAATGCTCGACTTACTCTGTGTCTGTTTTCGGAGCTTGTTCGTATCTGATGCATTGTGAGGAGAGGTTCAGGCCGTGCCATTGTTCCAGCTCTAAAGCAGGCTGACTGTGCAGGGTTGAAAGGGGACAGTTTGGCTTCAGGGATGAGTGCACACCGCTGCCTCACTGATACAGTATCACACAGCCAGACTGACGGCAAGTCTCAAAACACATCATAATGCAGACAAACTACAAATCAATGAGCGGATGTGCAAATACTTCTATATAAAGTGTATATACCTTTAAGTGTATATATATAAAGTTCTATACACTGCATAAATTGTATAATAAAAATACAAATACCTTTTACATTATATATTATACAATTCTGTTTAAAATACTCTTAAATTGTAATAATATTTACTGTTATTATTACTGTTTTTATTGATTTTTTATAAAATAAATACAGCCTTGGTGGGCATACTAAAAAAAATAAACTATTAAAATTAATCATTAAAACGTCTTATCGACCCCAAACAATGTGAATGGATGCGTTAATGTATAGTATGCTATATATATATGTATATCGTTGAGTAAATTTATTTATATTATATAATATATATATATTATAAAATCGCAGTTAATAGTAATATTTATCTTATATATCGTATAAAATCTGCAGTAATATTAATATCTATATATAGGATAGAAATCTGCCGTTAATAGGTATATATATATTATATATTATATATTGAGTACATGAAAAAGGTTTTGCCCCTTCCTGTTTTTTAAATTATTTTGCATATTTGTCACACTTAAAATATATTGATCATCAAACTAATTTTAATATTACAAAAAGATAATGCAAGTAAACACAAAATGCAATTTTTAAATGATGATTTAATTTATTAAGGAAAAAAAGCTGTCCAAAATTACCGGGCCCTGTGTGAAAAAAAGGAATTGCCCCCTGCTAAATCATGAAAGAACTGCAATTAACCACATTACTTGAGTTCAAGTTCACTAGCCACACCCAGGCCTGATTACTTCCAGACCTGTTGAATCAAGAAATCACTTAAACAGAACCTTTCTGACAAAGTGAAGCATGCTTAAAGAGCAACACATCATGCCGCGAGCTAAAGAAATTCAAGAACAGATGAAAAACAAAACAGTTGACAAGAATCAGTCTGGAAAGGATTATAAAGCCAATTCTAAGGCTTTGGGACTCCAGCGAAACACGATCAGATCCATTATCCACAAATGGAGAAAACTTAAAACAATGGTGAACCTTCCCAGGAGTGGCCGGCCTATCAAAATTACTCCAAGAGAGCAACGACGACTCACCAAGGAGGTCATAAAAGAACCCAGAACAGCATCTAAAGAACTGCAGGCCTCACTCACCTCAATTAAGGTCAGTGTTCATGATACAACAATAAGAAAGAGACAGCATTTTCCCATGGAGAGTTCCAAGGCCAAAAAGTCATTGGTGTCCAAAAAAGAACACAAAGGCTCGTCCGCACATTTCTTTACAAAAAAATTCTTGTTGATCCTCAAGACTTTGGGCAAGATTCTGTGGACGAGTGCGACAAAAGTGTTAACTTTTGGAAGGTGTGTGTCCGTTACAGAATTTGGCGTAAAACCAACACAGGCATTTTCAATAAAAAAAGGAACATCCTAACCAACAGCTCAAACAGGTGGTGGTAGTGTGCTGGTATGGGGGCTGCTTTGCAGATTAAGGACCTTGGAGAACGACTGCCAAATTGAGGGAACCATGAAAGTCGCACTCTATTAGGGAAAATCCTAAGGAGGAAGGTCACCAGGCCCGTCAGCCCGCCTGATACAGACCACACCACACAACAGACTCACGCGCCCTGGGTTGATGTAGCAGGAACCACATGATCCACAAACACATCCAGCAAGTCCACCTATGAATAACTCAAAGAAAAACAAAATTAAGTTTGAGGAGTAGCAAGGTACAAAGTACGGCCTAAACCGATGTGAGATGCGGGCATGATCGTAAAACAGTCATTCCATGCTCAAAAACCTCCAAGTGCGGGGGTTAATTAAAAAAATGATTCTGCAAAGAAGAGGGGGCCAACACTTCCCAACACCCACAACACAAACACCCTAGCAATGTGAAGGACTCATTGCCAGTTATCGCAAACACATGATTGCAGTTGTTGCTGCAAAGCGTAGCACAACCAGTTATTAGACTTAGGGGACAATTACTTTTTCACGTAGGGCCAGGCAGGTTTGGACAGCTTTTTTTTTCCCTTAATAAATGAAATCACCCCACCCCCCACTGTCCTATTTCAACACAACAATCCCACGACACATACATGTGTCTGTGACGAAAGATTGGTTATCTTTCGGTAACTATAAAAATTGTTTGATGCTCTGAATGTGTTAAAAAAAACACATTATTTTCCACTTACTGTACATTATTGTTTCTTTTTTTTACAAAGCTCATCGGTCTGAAAACGCGAGGTGTGCTCTGATTGGCCAGCTAAAACGAGCATTGTGATTTGCCGAATACCTCAAGCATGTGACAGAAATATTACGCCCCTCACCATACTGTGGAGAGCCGGCAGGCGGAGTGACGAGACAAAAACATTAAAACTTATTATAAACGAGGCATTTGTTGCATTTGTTGGACATAATTATGGATTATAATGACTAGTACTGTGTTTTTACGCTTGCTTTGCATCGCGCCGCGTAAACATAAAAACATGTCTACATTTGTGATCAGAGAAATAACAAACAACAAGCCCTACTCTAAACTTCCCCAAAACCCACTTGCTTTAAATATTAAATTTAAAAAACGCTTTAATATAAAAAAACTTACTTACAGTCTGTGAACAGCCGGCATTGTAGTCTACTCTGCAGGTTCAGGAAACAGTCCTCTATAAAATGTTCTGCACACATCTGAATATTTGGGTTTTACTGTTCTGGAACAGTGTTGTAAATACAAAATAACCACTGATTTCTAGTTGTGTCCATTTTTGGAAGGCCACACAAAGTAGTTTCGCTTTCACAACAAAACACAGCGTCAACCACGGCCTTGAGTGACCAGAGGCCGGGGGATAAAGTGAGGAATGGATAGCGGGCTATTGTGAGCAGAGGCGGCGGATTCGACGACGTGATGACCCCGGGCTGGACTCCGCTTCGCCCACGGTGAAAGCCGATCTGGCGATCCACAGGACGAAGTTGATGTATTTCCTCAGCAACCAGCAGGATCAGCTCCAGGCCTGACAAAGCATATATCCTCTTTTGGAAGACCAAACAAAGTAGTTTCGCTTTCACAACAACAAAACTACAGCGAGAATAAAAGTTACGCCTTCTTTCATTGCGTGAACATTTGGGCGGCGTTATGCAAATCTTCCCACATAGTGATGTAGATATGTGGGGGCGTGTTAGAACAAGCCGTTCTAGGTAGGTGTGGCTGACTCTTAACTTTTATAAAGAATATCTGTTTGAATTTGAGACTTTAGTCTTTGCAACTTTACAGATCTTCTTTATGCACCAAGAGCTTGTAACACTTCAAAGAGAAAGGAAAAAATTTAATCACATCATATGACCACTTTAAAGGTAACTAAGATGCAAAAAAAAAAAAACAGGAAGGGGGCAAAAACCTTTTCACGGCACGTGGTTGTGTGTGTATGTGTGTGTATATATATATAACACAAACACGCAAGTAAAATTAAACACAGCCTACTTATCAACAAATAAATATTTTAGCAAATGTTTCTTTCTAATTGTATTAGACTGCTTGATTATTTATTTAAAGTTATTATTTGGTGTCTTTAAATAATCTCAGTCATCATGTGACATACAACATACACCAAACAAACAAAAAATGACATGGCTCCTATTACTGTAGTGCAGCACTAAATAGAGAGACAACAATGACTGCAAGAAATGACACTGCAATACTGAGAAACCGAGAACAAAGGGAGGCTTAGTTATCACAAGATATCAGCAGCACTAGAACTGTTTGCTGCTCAGATGGTCTTGACATTGTTGCTTGCTCCAGAGGTTACAATGCGGACAAAAGCAGAACTCCATTCCCGAGACACGTTCTTGGCAGCGATGGGCGCTCGATGAGCGCAGGGAAAAACAGAGACTCCCTTAACGATCCTCTCCCTCTCTATGGGCCCCACCTCAGCTATGACCTCACAGTTCTGGAGACCCTCTGTCTTCTGGTGGAGCTTGCAGAACCTTTCATAGCTTTTCTAGGGTTTGGGGGTGGATGTCAGGATGTTGCTGAGTGGCTTTTGTTACGCTGCTATATAGTTTCTTACTGCCCCAAGTCAAAAGAGTCCAACTTTTATCATCCAAGCAAAAAACGTAACATTGATCACTTAAAAAATTCAGAGCAACTTATACAAACTACCACATGATTTTAGGTGAGATGAGGCCTATTGGATAGGTTCCCTAGTAAAAAATAAATATACTAAAATGTATTTGAAATACATTTATTTCATGCTAAGTATACTACAAATACATTTACATATTTATGAACAGTACTTAATAAAAATACCTTGCAATTGTATTTTTGGTATACTAAACTGGTATACTTAAAGTCTGCTTGGAACAACTAATTTTGTAATTAATGCACTTTAATTGTGAAGAAGTCATGCTGAGGTCCAACTACAGATATACTGAAGTATATATATATATATCGTTTGGTCTCGTTATGTATCGTGTATCTTGTCAGTGTCTGCGCTGCTTGGCCATTTGTTGCGGAGAAAACAAGGAAAGTGTGATCAAGCGCCAGCAGAAAACAGTGTAAAAAAATATTCTTTGAGAGAAGCAGTCTTTATCAGAGGAAGTTAAAAGCAGCTCGTAAGTGTATATACTTGTCTCATTAGTGTGTAGTGCAGTTGTCATTGCTAGGAAACGCTTGTTTTGTTTACTGTGTGGAGACATACTGATATCGCGTTTGGTCTCGTTCTGTATCGCGTATCTTGTCAGTGTCTGCGCTTGCTTGGCCATTTGTTGTGGAGAAAATAAGGAAAGTGTGTTCAAGCGCCAGCAGAAAACAGTGTAAATAAATACTCTTTGAGAGAAGCAGTCTTTATCAGCGTAAGTTAAAAGCAGCTCGTAAGTGTATTTACTTTTCTCATTAGTGTTTAGTGCAGTTGTCGTTGCTAGGAAACGCTTATTTTGTTTACTGTGTGGAGACATGCTAATATCGCGTTTGGTCTCGTTCTGTATCGCGTATCTTGTCAGTGTCTGCGCTTGCTTGGCCATTTGTTGTGGAGAAAATAAGGAAAGTGTGTCCAGCTGAATTAATTTAGTATTTTGGTATACGGATATAAAAAAGCTTAGTTTACTGCAGCAGTGGTCGCGTGAAGGCCTCCTCGTGTGAAGACCGAAGAGTGTAAAGACCATCGACTCTACCGTGCGACTCCACCGGGCAGGGACACCGGCAAAGGATAAGTATCGCTTTTTATTTCTCCTCTTTCCTACTACTTGTTTCGCTTCTGTTTCAGTTTTTGTAACCATTTCTTACTATGTGTTAGTAATTTGTTGTTATTTTAGCATGTGTGTTTGGCTCTGTGTTATTTTTTTAGGATTACTGATAAACTACTGTCGTTTGATTTGTATTATTTGTTATTTATTTTAATTTTAGTTCAATTATGTCTGAATTTATTATGTCTGTAGAGGTCTTTTATTAAGTTTTAGTTTGATTTAATTTGAGTTATTTTAATACTTTGTAAGAAATTATAGTCTGCCTCGACCAAACTTCCACTCCAATTAAACTATTGTCTTTTCTCTACAAAGAGCTTAATTATCATAGAGATAATTATTTCAATAATATGTAAATAGTATCTCCTGAACGTTACTTCGTCAATCGTCACCTATAGCGTGGGAGCGGCAGTAGGCCATCAAGAACCATCTGCTGACCAAGAGGGTACTTGAATATAATTGCTAGGGATTCTAGATAATCCTATCACCTGAACATTTGGTTGTTTCCACCTGAAATACTTCCAAAGATGTGGGAACGGAAGGCTATCACTTTCATTGTTATCCGCAATTTACATTTAAGACGAAACTTAATTTACATGTCTAGCGGGAAGATGAACGTAATAGAGTATAAAATGTTTGAGCGTAGGATGCTCAAGGTTCATTCAGACTCCGTTGAACCCAAGGTACTACATGTACTTTGTCACTGATATGCTGCAATAAACATCTTCATCGAGATCTTCATCGTCCTCATCATTTTTTCTTACAACTGCAACAAACTAAATGAAAGGAAATAATAATATTGAATTAATAATGTGTATGATATACTGTATGTTATATCTATATTAGATATAATATATATCTATAGCTATATATATCGTTTGTGTGGTTGTACATACACGTATGTAGTTGTTGTTTTTTTTTGGTGTTTGGCTTGGTGTTAGAATCATTATTACACTCTTATACCTTTTGTTCTTTAATATTTTGAATTGTTTTTAGTTTTATTTTTTGTTTTTCATTTAAATGTTACATTTTGAAATTTTGTTGTATGCATTTGCCATTTTTATTTAATCTCTTTATTTTTAAAATGTGTATAGGTAGTATTTATAAAGTTTTAGCTTTTAGTTTTTGATCTGTTTTTAGTTGTTTTAATACTAAAATTGATTGCTTCTGTTGTCCTCATTTGTAAGTCGCTTTGGGTAAAAGCGTCTGCTAAATGACTAAATTAAAAAAATATATATATGTGATTGTGCTAAAGTGGAACTATAGGAAAACTTTAAATATCTTGCATTTGAAGACCTTTATTATTCATACAATCCTCATCAGTATAGTGACATAAAAACAATGGCTCAATATTAAGATATGTGTATTGTGCACAAGTGGTACTCCAAATAAAGTTTCATTATAATTTTTACATCAGTAAGTCTTGAGCGATATGTCAGTAAATATGTTAATAGATTTGAACTATTAGTATGAAATGAATGTATTTTTAAATATATTACTTTTTTACTAGAGTTACGTGCTGTTTACAGATTTTTACAATTGCTAGGATGAATTTCTCAATACTTAGGTCACTTTTCAAAACTCAGTGAGCACAACAACAGACACTGTGAGCTAAACTGTGGATCATCATTGCTTTGGCACAAAATGCATTCACTGTAAAATATAAATCCGTAAAATAACAGAAAAAATACTGGCAGCTCATTACACGCAACATTATCCATTAATTGTACGGACATTTCTGTTAAAACAATGCAATGAAGTGTAAAATTCTAAATACTGGTAAAACACCTGTAAAAAAAATGTACACTGAAAAATTCCTTCAAAATTTAACAATGTCTAAAAACGGTATGTGACGAGCTTTTTTCTTCTCTTTTCTTGGTGTGCAGTAAACAAGCTAAAAAACAAACAAACAGAACTACGTTTTTATAAACTGTCAATAAAAAAACCCCGAACGTTTAAGGACACAAAAGTAGAGCACAATGTGTCATAGGCTATTACTCTGAGAACTGCGCCCACTGGAGTGAAACATAATCGGCGACAAGACCATTCATTATTTTAATCATGTCAAAGGATTGTTTCACCATCCTATGTGAACCTGAGAGGAGGAGATATATTGAGAAACTAAATTTTAATGGTCTTTGTCATTGCCCCTTTTCCTTACCTTCCATTTGTTTGAGAAATGATCAAACTGAATGGCCCAACGTGAAATACGCCAACATCTACAACTATTTGTGTCCTTAAACGCTCATTTTTGGGTCGACAGCTTATTAAAAAACGTAGTTCTGTTTTTTTTTAGTTTGTTTGCTGTACCCCTGTTTCTCCACCACCAGCCCCCTCCCCCCCTCCCCCCCCCACCCCCACCCATAGCAGCTTTTAGACATTGTTCTGTTTTTGTTATAAGGCAGAAATGACAAAGAGGCAGCTTCCCACTATACAAAGTCAATGGAGAGGGTTGTATTGTTTTCCCCTCTGGTGTGGGTGTGACCTAAATGTGCTCTGTCTCTATACCATGTTCAAATATATTCCAAATCTAATAAAAAAAAGAAAAGAAATACTATCAAAGCAAGATGTAGCTGAACAGGTGTTAGTCTTTCGATTTAATTATTTGCTGTGCCAAGCTGAAAGTTGGTTAGGACAACTGTATGACGAGATTTAATGAGACCTAGCGACTGCAAAAAAAAACAAAAAAATAACTTTTATTGGGGGGGGGTTGTTCAATTCCATAACCTTAAATATACACAACCAAAGTAGAGCCTTGACAAGCAGCACTAATGACCCTTACCTCAGGAGCTCTTGTTGATGTCAGTTATGAACAATGGCAGACAAAAAATACTAATACAGAGGAAGAAAATTCTGATTGGGCATTGGTCTAAATTCAAAAAGCTCCCAGTAATTCAGAGCTTTAACCGTTCTTTTATAAAACATGTCATGCACATGGACTGCAGTGAAGTCAACACGAAATCAGCCTGGTTCCCAAAAAGAAGACAAGGTTTAGGACTAATCTCTACACAGTGCGAACAGTGTACGGCTAACGGAACTCTTTTATGGGCTGAGGGTTAAGCCATCTGCTAGTTTGTTTGTTCCTGAGGGACAGGCCGAGTGGATAATCCAGCTGTAGGGTGTATGAAGCACATACATATGAGTGTGTTATGCAGGTGAATGTGATTAAGCAGGGTTGTGTTTGGGTGTCTGTGTTTGTGCTTGAGATTGGATTGGTCGGTCTTGATTGTCACAGTTGGGTGTCTGAACGTTTCTGTGTAAAAAGCTGCATGTGTTTATGGGTTTACTTAATTATACTTTATGAAACAAGTAGTCAACAGAAGTGATCTAAATCTGGCAGGGACTTTCATTGTTTGGAAAAAATTAATAATAAATAAAGTTCACTACCGATCAAAAGTTTGGGGTAAAAATTTTAAATGTTCTTGAAATATGTATCTTTTGCTTACCAAAGCTGCATTTATTTAAACAAAAAAGACATTAAAAACAGGAATATTGTGATATGTTGTTATAATTTAAAAGAACTGTTTACTGTGTTAATGTATTTTAAAATGTAATTTATTCCAGTAATGGCGAAGCTGAATTTTCAGCATCATTACTCCAGTCTTCAGTGTCACATGATCCTTCAGAATCATTCTAATTTGCTGATTTGCTGATCAAGAAACATTTGTAACCTTTGTAATCTTTTGTAATATTGTATTGTAATATTGAACAGTTTAATGAGCTCTTGCTGAATAAAAGTATTAATTGTTTTTATTATTATTATTCTTTAAAAAAAATGGCTCCAACCTGTTTTAAATCTGGAAAATCTACAATATTATTTTTTAGGTTATGGTCAGTACTTATATTTCCCTTTGTATTTCACAAATTGGGAAGTCTATGTATCCCATAGTACTATGTGACATGTGTAGGGTGTGTGTGTGTGGGTTTGGGGTAGGAGCACACTCTTGTGATATTGACAGCTCTCTTTGAACACACCCAGCAAAATAACAATAGAGATTAGCAGGACTTCAGTCTAAAAGAGGCCCATGCAAGGGTTTCAACACTACAGTCCACACAGCATGAGGACAGCCTTATCACATACAAACAGCGGACCACACTGTCAACATTTACTGGATTAGTACGCTGAGGTAAAATCTTATTACGATCACCTTTGTTCACCAGGCTGAAAACAAACTCTCTATTATTAAAATCTCTTTACAATATGGCTGAAATTTGATACAAGTTCCACATTTACATTATGTTCTATAGACCACTTCTACACAGCTCTTTTAAAAGACCCTTAAAGGGACAGTTCACCCAATGGGACTCATTTTTACTTTTCCTCATTGTTCGGTTCTAATTCCATTGTGTGTTTAATATATATATATAATATTATTATATATATATATATATATTAATATTATTCCTGCACCTCAATAAACAAGCTACAGGTAGTCCAAACTGCAGCGGCTAGAGTCCTTACCAGGTCAAGTAAATATGATCATATTACCCCAATTTTTACAGTCTCTGCCCTGGCTACCTATTAAGTTCCGTATCAATTACAAAATATTACTTTACAGCTGTAGTGTTGTCAAAAGACCCGGTACTTCGGTACCAAAAAAATAAAAACGTTACGGTACCAGGTTTTTTTAAGTACCGGTGGTACTGAGTACCCGGTCAACCCGGTTCTTGATGTGCTATCCGAAAGGTGCGCAGATGCGTTCTCTTCATAAAAGCACTGAGACGTGGCGATATCAAAACGAGGAAACACATCAAACTAACAAAACACTTTAAAGACAGACACCCAGATCAAATGAAAGAGTTCAAGCAGGTAAGTTTCATTTTTAATTTTTAATATTTAGATCAGTGTTTTTTCATACATTGATTTATTTGTGGCGTCCCGCCACAATATCAAAACTGACCACGACAAATAGATTTTCCAAAAGGTTTTGACTTCATTGTATAAACATGAGCACTGCATGTGTCAAAGTCGAAACCCGGTGCGGGTGTTTTTATATCACTGTATTTCTGAAGGAAACTGACTGTCTTCAGAAAATTATGGATGTCATTTTCATTTCATCTTGCCTGTAAAGCCTGAGAAGTGTTTGTGAGCACAGCGCTTATTTGATTACAGCCGTTAACGGGGGAACCTTGGTCTCTCCCACTCTACAAGCACCTCCTGCTGGCAGAGAATGATTTTGCATATATATGCTGCCACAAATATAGTGCAAGTCTGTGGGAAACACCGCTTCTGTTACAGAATATTATTCAATATTTTAATTTGAATGTCAGATTGAAACGAACATCGCTGTTATTAGAGTAGTTAATCATTAGCATAAGCTAATATAATGAGCATTAGAATTAAGTTTCTTTATTAACTATTTAATGCTCCTATAACTTTTATTAGGGTAAAAAAAAACAAAAAACAGGACATGATGATATTTACTATTTTTACACACCAGAGGCTTTTAAATGAATTGTGAATCTAAAATATGCGTGTTAGAGAATGTACAAATGGTTAACATTGCTTGTGTCATATCAGTCAGAAAAGCAGCTAAAAACTTAGTTGTTATTCTTGGCTGAATAACTATAGAATGTTTTAAAAGCCCTTTAAAATTAAATATGTACACAGCTTGGATTTAAATGAAAGTATAGTAAAACATTTTTAATTGGCATGTTTTTGTGTTTTGCTTTGGTACAGAGAACTGTGGATTTTCACTGGTATTGGTACCGAACTTGGTACAAAATACTGAAATTTTGGTACCGTGACAACCAATGTTCCCTCTAATTTTTTTTCTTGCTGAGCAAAACTTTTCTCTATTGGGTGGACATTTCGGCCACCTGAGCAAAAACATTCTTTATCCCAGACCTGTACAGCGCGCACAAATTGTTTAACTTTAATGTGCTATTTAGTTTGTTGACCCTTGCTGTAATACATAATAATCAAAATAGAATATTTTTTATATTATATACACTACCTTTCAAAAGTTTGGGATCAGTACATTTTCAAGGCTGTATCTATTTGATAAAAAATACTGAATATTAGTTCACAAAATAATATTGTGAAATATTATTGCAATTTAAAATAAAAGTTTTTAAAACCACTTAAGCTCAGGGGCGTTTTTGTGTATTTTCGCCTAAATTTGACATCAAATGTTTACCCTACACATATACAATGGAGGAAATGAAAAAGTAAATGGTGTCATTGTATAGAAAACCATTTGAACTAAAAAATATGGTTGTAATTCTTCATAAATAGCATTATGTATGTTTTAAATATTACAATAAACACTAAAAAAACACAGGCACTTTTTGATGTTATTTCAGTTTTTTTTTTTTGAAAGTCTGTTATTCAGGTTATGAATTAACAGTCATAACAAAATAGGTTTGAGTTTGCTTCATCACTTCTCCATATTCCACTAAATGACTTCTCTACAATTTGTACAATTCTCTAAATGTGCCTCATGGCCTTTATAAGGCGTCAAACTTCTTGATTTCAAATTAGTTTTTGTCAAGTAAACAGTTTGTCATTTATTTCAGACTAACACATATCTGAACTGAAACAAAGTGAAATATTGGACAAATAAAAGTAAGATTGATACTCACAATTTCCCACTGTACACTGTAAACCCTAATGTTGTCTTTACTTAAAGTGGTCATATGATGCTTTTTTAAAGATCATTATTTTGTGTATTTGGTGTAACAGAATATGTTGACATGCTTTAATGTTCAAAACACATTATTTTTCAAATACTGTACATTATTTTAGGTCCTCTATGCCCCGCCTCTCTCAAACGCTTCGTTTTCTACAAAGTCCCTCCTTCCGACAAGCGCAGTCTGCTCTGATTGGCCAGCTGACCCAGTGCATTGTGATTGGCCGAACACCACAAGCACTCGTCGGAAATGTAACGCCCTTTGCCATAATCGCGAGCCTCATCTTTCAAAATAAATGTAAAGACAGAGCGCGGAAGGGGAACAGAGTCACCTGACAGACACAAGTGATGAAGCTGGTATGTGTTTGCAGTACATAAGCCACAGTTAAGAAAGCTGACTCCACTGGGATGTGACCCCCTCTCTCTCTCTCTCTGCTCTCTCTCACGCACACACACACACGATGCGCAAAACTCATCATTTGAACAGTCAATAGCAAATACTTAAACTAATAACAAAGCAGTAGCTGATTCAGAAGCGCCAGATTGTCATATTAAAATCAGAATTACCTCCTCTCCTAGGTTCCCGAAACGGTCGTCCATAAAATGCATTGCTGTTCTGTTGTAAGTAATCTTTAAGATTCCTAAATGCATCTACTTTCGGAAGGCCAAATAAAGTGCTTTTGCTTTTGCACTGAAACACACAGCGTCTCCCTGACACGCTGCTTCAACACTAACTGCGGTTACTGAAACCACGCCTTCTTTCTTTGCGTGCACATTTGGGCAGCATTATGCAAATATTTCCACATAGTGAGGTAGATATGCGGGGGCGTGTTAGAACCAGCTGTTTTAGGGGCTTAACTTTGATAAAGAATATCTCTTTGGTTTTGAGACTTTAGTCTTCGCAACTTAAGTCGTGGCGTAATGGTTAGAGAGTCAACCTTGTAACCCAAAGGTTGGGAGTTTGAGTCTCATTCTGTCAGGAATTGTAGGTGGGGGGAGTGAATCACTTAAAAACATTAGTTAATTTAACTTATTTACCTTCAAAATACATCAACTTAAGATTTCAAGTGTTGTGAGCTCAAAATCATGATTAATCCTTTCAAAAAATAGGTCATTTTCACAAATGTAGTCTTATTTACTGTAAACTTATAATACTGTGTTCAACCTTTAAGTGAAAGGTCTTTTTTCTTTTTTTATCAGACAACAAATGGCTTCAATTACAATTATTGACCATAATGGGAATACATTTACTTATTTTTATTTAGGAAAAAAACTTTTCAAAGTTGATAAATTAACTTTAATACATATACAAGTGTTTTTTGTGACACTGGGTTGCAGTTTTCACTCAAAAGCCTTTTAATACATGCACGTACATTTGTGTAATACACACTCACATGCATGAACACACATAACGCCACATGCTAAAATGCGTGAAAGAGTTCCTTACAGCCTCCTCCCAAGTCTCATCAAAAATAATCCTAATCGCCTCATTTTGTTATCGATATGGTTTTGTTCGTTCCAAAACCTGCCGCGCTTCGTTTCTCCGTTCAAATCTTTCCCGCTTTCCTCCGAAAGTGGCTGTCATTTGCAGACGGACAGCGTGAAATTACTTTAATAAAGCTGTATATTGCCGACAAACACATGATGTCTACTATCGGGGCAATTTCAATGATTTAGATCGTGCAAACGGTTGAAGAAAATACACCTTGTTTGTATGTGTCAGCGACCACACATTCAGTTTTATAGGTTTACTTAAAACGGCTCACTCTGTTTTTCCTCTACTGTGATTGGCCATGCAAGGAATTCTGCCCAGCAACAAGAGGACTAATGCACTGATTGGTGTATTACAAAATTGGTGCTTTTGGCCTCGTCTGCAGTGTTGCCAATTTTATTTGGCTACTTTTAGCAACTTTTGATAAGTGACTCGAACAATAAAAGGCACACATTTTCCATCTAAATTTCACAAAAAGAGGAAACCAAAGATGCCTAGCAGCACACACATCACATGAATTAAGTTAGATGCTATTTGTAATTGTTTAATTTAATAATAATAATAATAATTTAATAATTGTTCATTTATGATACACCTTGTTGTACCTGTGATTGTTGATCAGTTAGTACACAAAGAAAAATATCTAGAAAATTGGAAAAGGTAGGCTTCTAGTAATTTTCCAGGACATTATCCGTTATCCATTATCCATTGTAAACCCTTTAACCCGAAACACAAAATACAATGCGTAATTTAAAATGCCGGTAAAAACCTGTGAATTCTTTTCTTAGAGTGTAGCATACTGACTACTAATACACAGCTTAAAACAATTGGTCAAATGTTATTTTCTTTCACTAGCTAATAAAAAACTTTTAATCCCTTCAAAAATGTGGTAGTGTTTTTCTTTTTTTTTAGTTCGTTCAAATTCATGTTGTATATAAATAGTTATTTATATTTTAACATTTTATTATGCATTTATATTATTTTACGAACAAATCTAAATTAACATATAAAAATATATTTTTTTACTGAGATTTGATGTAGTGACAATTTTTGCATCGTGATTACGTAATGACGTCATCACGCAATGACATCACACTGACATTTAGCACTTTTAAGCAACAATCGACTCACCTTCCAGCTGCAGCAAAGTCACATTGTGCAGAGGACTCATCTGGTTCCTGTTGTCTTGTCCCGGTGGCCGTCTAGGAGACAAGGTCCTCACTGGGGATTTGTCTTTGTGGCTCATCTAGTTGTCCTGGTCTCCTCTGTTTTTCAGGGCTGTAGAGGTCCTCTCTAGGTGCTGATCCACCATCTTGTCTGAATACGTACTGGATCCGGGTGAATGCAGTCACCATCTGATCTGAATACAGACTGGATCCGGGGGGTGGCTACGGTGACCTCTGAATAAGAGAGAAACAGACTAATATTTGTGTAGATGCCATTCTTCTAACGATGTATCAAGTACATTGGGTGTTATGAGAATTGTTCCCGGTTCCAGTTGACCTAATTAATGCAGCCTAAAAATCCTTTAACGGATTTGAATATTATAAGCGTATTAGTGTGTTATGTGTAAGCCAGGTTAAAGAGATGGTCTTTAATCTAGATTTAAACTGCAAGAGTGTGTCTGCCTCCCGAACAATGTTAGGTAGGTTATTTCAGAGTTTGGGCGCTAAATGGTCAAGTCAAGTTTATTTGTACAGCGCTTTTCACGATACAAATCATTGCAAAGCAACTTTACAGCAAATTAAGTTTCTACAATATATTTAGTAGTAGCTAGTCAGTGGTGACTATGTCAAATTGATGTACATATGGCAGAAATGTACGGAAAATCAATTTAACGTCATAAAACAGACGATGAACACTAACAGCAATTATTATGTTGCAATCAAATTTATAGCAAAATGTGGTAGTTTATGTTTTTTCAGGGTTGGCATCATCTGAGGTCCGCTGAGGGCTTGCATCATCTCTTCTCAGTTGTTCTGGATCCAGACTGAAGCTTGTGCAGATCCTAGTTACCACGGGATGTCAATCCCATGGCAAAAACAGAAACAAATAGAGACATAATTAGCGTAGCTGCTGTTCCAACCAAGCAAAATTGATTTGTTTAACCCAAGCTAAAGAATAATAATGTGTATTTGATTAGATATAACTGCAGTAAAGGATTATGAGATGCATTATTTGAATGCTTGGCCATAGAGATGTGTCTTTAATCTAGATTTAAACCAAGAGGGTGTGTCTGAACCCCGAACATTAATAGGAAGGCTATTCGAGAGTTTTGGAGCCAAATGTGAAAAAGCTCTACCACCTTTAGTGGATTTTGCTATCCCTAGGTACTACCAAAAGTCCAGAGTTTTGCAACCTTAGGGAGCATGATGGATTGTAGCGTGGTAGAAGACTAGTTACGCAGGAGCTAAACCATTTAGGGCCTTAAATGTTAGTAATATTTTGTAACTGATACGGAACATAATTAGTAGCTAGTGAAGAGACTTTAAAATTGGGGTAATATGATAATATTTTCCTGACCTTGTAAGGACTCTAGCCTCTGCATTTTGGATTACCTGTAGCTTGTTTACTGAAGATGCATGACAACCACTTAGCAGTGCATTACAATTGTCCAGTCTAAAGGTCATGAATGCATTTACTAGCTTTTTTTGCATCAGAAACAGGTATCATGTTTTGTAGTTTGGCAATGTTTCTAAGATGGAAGAATTCTGTTTTTGTAACATGGGAAATATGTTTTTCAAAAGACAAGTTGCTATCTAATATAACACCAGATTTTTGACTGTAGAGGAAGTAACTGTACATCCATCTAGTTGCAAATTGTAAAACATGAGATTCTGTGTACTGTCTTTTGGTCGAATAAGTAATATCTCTTTCTTATCCGAATTTAATAGGAGAAAATTATTGGTCATCCAGTCTTTTACATTTTTAACACACTTTGTTAGCTTGGATAATTTAGAAGTTTCATTTGGTCTTGTTGAGATATATAGTTGAGTATCATCGGCATAACAGTGGAAACTAATCCCGTATTTTTAAATAATATTACCAAGGGGCAACATGTATATCGTGTATTAAATGTATAATGTATAATGTGTATTAAATTATTTCCAATAGTCTATTCTCTTCATTTCATAGATTTTCTCTTGGTTGCACTGCTTCCAGCAGTGTATATTTATGTTAGAGCTTTTATCCAATCATATTTCAGCAATCGTGTTGCCAGGGTCTAAGAAATCTGCCTTAAGGCCTTCAGAAACAAACAGCGGAGGTGTCTGTTAGCTTAAATCAATGGTAATGAAACCGTTGCTTTAACCAATCATATTTCGAGTTGGCAACACCAGGGCCATCTTCTCCAAGTAGATATAACTGCAGACCGGAGATCTCCAAAATGGGGTGTGAATTCCAAAAGTGGGCACAACCTCCAAAATGGGGCGAGGTCTCCTCACGCAAAGACTTTCACCATTGGCTCTGGCCAATTGTTATTGACTTACACTTCAAAATAAAAATTTATAAATGAAACATTGTTTCTAGTTCATCTAAAATAAAATATGCTATATAAATAAATATTCTCCGTGAGAGTAGAGCCCAAAGCTCGTGGCCAGTGGTTTTCGGACCTGAGTTTGAACCTCTGCTTAATGATATAAACAAGAATCACCCACGAGCTCTCCCGCGAGACGTCCCAGTGCAGCGCAGGGGAAAGATTTCACTCTATTGCTTTGGTCTAAGCAATGCGGCGTCCCGGGGCTCGAAATTTGCAGGGTATGAGTGGGTAGTGATGCTGGGTGTAACTAAAAAGGTGCCATTGTCCGGTGAGGTCCGGTTTGGGAGTTACGGAACGATCTCATATCGTATTGTCTTATTAACTGTTTATCTCCTGAACTGCACCTTTCTTTACCCCGTTATTCACGCCACTATCCCGCCGTGCAGTCATTTCACTGGGTCGGTTAGAGTCGGGTGGGTAGGTTTAGTTTTTAGCATTTTGGAGCATAGGATATGAAATCACACTTTAATTGCACACCAATACAATCTGTAGAACTCTGTAGGGCGGATTTTGCACTGATGGTTGGTGCGCATGCTTGTCGTCCTGTCTGTCAAGGAAGGAAGTCCACGCCCTATTTTGGAGTCGCCCACCCCGGTTGGAGTTCCCGCCCCCATTTGGATATCTCCAGGCTGCAGTTATACCCTTCTCCTCTAGCTGGCTAACGATAACGTCAGCGTTTTCTCGTCCTTTGATTGGATGGTCAGCATACAGCATCACTGTAAATCATTTTATTTCATTTTTATTAAAACTTAGTAAAACTTTTATTGCTGTTTCTCAGGTTTAGATTTTCAGTGCATTTTGAAAAAATATTTGCCTACTATATTTAGTAAATCTAAAAACAGTAGTCCTAATGACTGCGAAAAACAACCACACACCTCCTCGGCACCGGCTCTGTGAAAGACTCCTGAAGATAAAAAACCACTAGAGTATGGTAGCTTAATCTTCATTTTTGACTCTTTTATCGCTTGATGTGTTGTATGCTGATGTTATTTGCGCGATATAAAGCCAGGTTTAAGTTTCCGCAAGAATATCTCAGTTTCCCGAGTGGAGCTGTATTGAGCGATCTTTTCCTCCGGCCGCAGCGCAGCGGGGAGATGAGAGTCACAGAGGGACGTTGAAACACATCTATACACTTTTCTTCATCGTCTTGTATGAATTATTTTACTGTTACTTGCTCACTTTCCTAGTAAAGCTGTGCTAACCAGTATTTTCCTCCCGCAGTGCACTGGCAGACCGGCGGGGAGACTCGTGAAGACGAAATAAAGCAGTAAGAGAACATTAAATTGTTAGGTCAACTTTAAAACACATGTAATCACCTTATTTGTTTTATACCAATGCTATCTGTAAGGTATAAATGCGTTTGGGTGAATAAATGTCTGTAAGAACATCGGATGAACTGTATTTGTGTCATTTTGTTAGGTTAATGCTTCAGCTACAGATGATGTGTTGCGCAGTTGTTAATTGGGTTTCTTTCTTTAGTAATGGCATTCATTCTCGCTACATAAGTTACCTGTCTGTTATGTAGTGCCCTGTTACACTGCATTACTGTGTAATATTTATGGTTTCTATAGCCGTGGCATCATTATGATGGTATGAAGAGATGGATTAATTCATGTAGGACGCCACTGAAGGCCTAGGTGTAAAATGCATGGCCCGCAACTGGTTAATACACATTATCATAGTGTAATCGTGTATTTCTGTGGGAAACAACATGGCAGCCACTTCTGAGATAAGTTAATGTTGTTCCCACACCCCTCACCCGCCAATAATTAACGATACTTTTTTAATGATTTTGTGCTGATATGATTATTGAAACGACAACTTATTTCTTATTTTACCAGTGAGGTATACATATTTGATGAAGTGGCCTAATCATTTTCCTTTGAAAGAAAGAACATGGCAGCTACTGCTTAACTAGACCCATGTGGGTTAGTGTTTCCCTGGCAAACTTTGTCAGTGTTGCCATTAATTAACAATATTTTCAGGATAATGTTCTCAAGGTATGATTGAGAAGTCAACTTTTTTTTCATATTTTGACTTCTACAGTGCATTTGTAAAGTATAAATTATAGGTTAACTGTGTGTTATAAGAACATTGCTAATATAGCTGAGACGAATTAGGCTAGTAATGTTTCATAGATGGTGAAATTACAGACCATCTTCACACTGGTCACCAGTAATTAGCTACAAAGTGATTTACTTATTTAATAGCCATTTCTATCTGATGTACCATCCAGGATGATTGTCACTTTTTAGAGCCAGAGACCAAATGCATCTTTAGGTTTATTTTGGATAACATTGTAAGATTACCATCTTAATTATAATGTAATTTTCTTTGTTTTTGCACTGACTTTGTTAAACTTAATATTTCAACTTTTTCTGTTACAGGTGACATGAGACAAGGAGATGTAGAAATGTAAGTATTGTATTTTTGACTCTCAAACATTATCGTTTGAAACATGGTGGTCATACAAAAACTGTACCTTTTCCATGCCTACACAATGACCGTCTTTGTATGTTCAACTCCATTAGTAGTTTAAAAGTTCATCTAGCAAAAATTCATACAAAAACACGATAGGGACACGATCAAGAAATAGCACCACTTACATTTACTTGTCAGCATTGTGAATTTTCTGAGCCCGGCCCAGAAACAGATTTTATGAAACACTTGCGTAGTAGACATTTGAGTAAAAATCAAAAGATACAGTGTCCCTACAAACATTGCAAGTTTCAAAGCAGTGTTTATGCGACTTTTAAAGCACATATAAGTAAGAAACATAGTGGACATGACTGGAGAATGCTAAAGCCAGAAATACAGTGGGGCAAAAAGTATTTAGTCAGCCACCAATTGTGCAAGTTCTCCCACTTAAAAAGATGAGAGAGGGCCTGTAATTTTCTCAAGGATACCTCAACTATGAAGACAAAAGGATAAAAAAAAATCCAGAAAATCACATTGTAGGATATTTAAAGAATTAATTGGTAAATTCCTCGGTAAAATAAGTATTTGGTCACCTACAAACAAGCAAGATTTCTGGCTCTCACAGACCTGTAACTTCTTCTTTAAGAGGCTCCTCTGTCCTCCACTCACTACCTGTATTAATGGCATCTGTTTGAAAAAGTATATCAGTATAAAAGACACCTGTCCACAAACTCAAACAGTCACACTCCAAACTCCACATGGCCAAGACCAAAGAGCTGTCAAAGGACACCAGAAACAAAATTGTAGACCTGCACCAGGCTGGGAAGACTGAATCTGCAATAGGTAAGCAGCTTGGTGTGAAGAAATCAACTGTGGGAGCAATTATTAGAAAATGGAAGACATACAAGACCACTGATAATCTCCCTCGATCTGGGGCTCCACGCAAGATCTCACCCCGTGGGGTCAAAATGATCACAAGAACTGTGAGCAAAAATATCAGAACCACACGGGGGGACCTAGTGATTGACCTGCAGAGAGCTGGGACCAAAGTGATAAAGGCTACTATCAGTAACACACTGCGCTGCCAGGGACTGAAATCCTGCAGTGCCAGATGTGTCCCCTGCTTAAGCCAGTACATGTCCAGGCCCGTCTGAAGTTTGCTAGAGAGCATTTGGATTATCCAGAAGAGGATTGGGAGAATGTCATATGGTCAGATGAAACCAAAATAGAACTTTTTGGTAAAAACTCAACTTGTCGTGTTTGGAGTAGAAAGAATGCTGAGTTGCATCCAAAGAACACCATTTCTACTGTGAAGCATGGGGGTGGAAACTTCATGCTTTGGGGCTGTTTTTCTGCAATGGGACCAGGACGACTGATCCGTGTAACGAAAGAATGAATGGGGCCATGTATCTTGAGATTTTGAGTGAAAACCTCCTTCCATCAGTAAGGGCATTGAAGATGAAACGTGGCTGGGTTTTTCAGCATGACAATGATCCCAAACACACCGCCCGGGCAACGAAGGAGTGGCTTCGTAAGAAGCATTTCAAGGTCCTGGAGTGGCCTAGCCCGTCTCCAGATCTCAACCCCATAGAAAATCTTTGGAGGGAGTTGAAAATCGTGTTGCCCAGCGACAGCCCCAAAACATTACTGCTCTAGAGGAGATCTGCATGGAGGAATGGGCTAAAATACCAGCAACAGTGTGTGAAACCCTTGTGAAGACTTACAGAAAACGTTTGACCTCTGTCATTGCCAACAAAGGGTATATAACAAAGTATTGAGATGAAATTTTGTTATTGACCAAATACTTATTTTCCACCATAATTTGCAAATAAATTCTTTAAAAATCCTACAATGTGATTTTCTGGATTTTTTTTCTCATTTTGTCTCTCATAGTTGAGGTATACCTATGATGAAAATTACAGGTCTCTCTCATCTTTTTAAGTGGGAGAACTTGCACAATTGGTGGCTGACTAAATACTTTTTTTTTCCCCCACTAGTTGCGGCAATTTTGTCGAATGAGAGTGAAGGACAAGAACAGATTTCTTTTGAAGAGATTGAAATGGAGGATAATGAAGGTGACTCGACTGATTCTGCTGATGTCACTCATTCTGATTTAGCAAATCAGTTGGAACACAATTTGGCTGGCCATTTTTTAAAGATGCAAAGCCTTCTTCATATTCCGGCAAGTTCTATTCAAGAAATCATTCAGCAATTGAATCAGATACATACATTGTCTCTGCCACTGTTGAAAAAAACTATTTCAAGTGTCCTGAAGAGCTGCCTTCCAGATGCTGATGAGTCCCTTATTGCAGCGGTGGTAAACGCTGTTTCAGAAAGCAATGTTTTTTCCAAATGCTGTGACTCTGGTGAATGCTTGTCAACAATTAAAAGAAGAAACTCATATGTCTTAGCTGAGTTTCCTTTGGTTATGCCAGTAGAATACATGATTGATAGGGAAACAAAACCTGTTGTATATGTACCAATTCTGCCTATGCTACAGAAAATGTTCAACAAGCCAGACATTTTGGACAAAGCACTTCCAGTGCCAGAATCTGAACCCATTATGTACAGTTCTTACAATGATGGTCACTACTTCAAAGACAATAGCCTTCTCAACAGTGAAGACTTTCGAATAGCTCTAGGATTCTATGTTGATGACTTTGACGTAGCCAATCCGTTAGGGACATCCAGAGATAAACACAGCATCATACTTGAAAATATCATCTTTGTGTTCAGTTAAATAAATAAAATCATGCCGTTTTACAACAATTTGAGCATGAGTAAATGACCATTTTCATTTTTTAGTGGTCTATTCCTATTATTTTTTAGCCTTTTTTCTAATAATATTTTTTTCTAATTATTTCTTAGCCTGTAAAGCATTTCTGTGTAAAAGTCTATGTGACCTGGCCTTGTCTCCCCCCAGGTTTGCATGGAGTTCAACAGAATTACGGGCAAAAATCGAAAACAGGAATTCTACGAAAACCTGGACAGACAGTTCACGGTTCATGAACCTTTTTAAAACCATATGGGGAACTCCTGGTCAGCACTCATTGAACTTTTTACAGCAAATAAAGGTCAGTAATTATTTGTCTTATTTAACATAACTTGAAGGTACTGTATAGTTCACCCAAAAATGGAAATTCTGTCACCATTTACTCATTTACTTACCGAACAATTTTGGGGCACCATTGACTTCCTTAGTATTTATTTTTAGTATGTACATTTCAATGGTGCCCCAAAACTGCTTGGCTATAAACATTCTTCAAAATATCTTCCTTTGTGTTCAGCTGAGCAAAGAAATGTATACAGGTTTGGAACAACTTTAGGGTGAGTAAATGATGACAGAATTTGTATTTTTGGGTGAACTATCCCTTTAAAAGTATTTCATTTTGTCAACATGTAATTTATTTAATTTATATTTTCATATCAGTAATCTGTTATGTATGATAGTATGATATGATAGTCTTAATTTAAATAATATATTCTCATAACAATGCTTAAAATAGATTGATAGTGAGTTTTTCTGGCATTAATAGAATTTCATGTTTTCCTCTAAAGTCAGACCAACCAACTGAGGTCAGAACCCTTGTTTTTCGAGGACTGCCTATCATGCTCGAGATGAAGACTCTTCTTTCTTCAAGTCATGTTTAGTAAGAACATCTGTTCTTAAAAGGGATAGTTCACCCAAAAATTATTACCCCATGGTTTACTGACCCTCAAGCCATCCAATCAGATTTATAATAAAATTTATCCTGGCTCTTCCAAGCTTTATAATGGGAGTGAATGGGGGATGAGATTTTGAAGCTCAAAAAAGTCCATCCGTCATAAAACTGCTCCACACGGCTCCAGGGGGTTAATAAAGGCATTGTGAAGTGAATCAATGTGTTTGTGTAAGAAAAATATCCATATTTAAAACTTTGTTTGTAAAGTGAAATATCTAGCTTCCGGCTGACCGCCTTCCGTATTCAACTTACGAAGTGTAACACCTCTCGCAGTGCAAAACACTTAAGGTACATCCTATATCATACGCCACATCACTTGCACTTTTTCTGTAAGTTGAATACGGTCCACCGGAAGCTGGTTATTTTACTTTAAAAAGTTTTAAATATGAATATTTTTCTTACCAAAACCCATTGAGGCAATTCAGAAGGCTTTTAACAAACTCATCTATATATTTAAAGGCATGAGTGTGAGTACATTTTTTATTTTTGGGTGAAGTATTCCTTTAATATACAAATGTGGCCAACTCTTTTGTACAAGTCTTCAAAATAATAAACTTAATTTTATAATGCATACTTTAAAAAGTGTATACCAAATTCTTTGCACAAGGCATCTACATTTACATAAATTCAAATGTATACATGTCAATATAATGTTGGATTAGGGTTAGTGATTTGTTTTTTTAATAAAATTAGTGCGCATTCTGAAAAGCATGCATTGACGATAAACCTTTGATTCCTGATCACAATACTATATTTATACCTGTTTTTTTTCACTAGGTGTCTGATCATCGCAACACTATCCTTGATGTGCCAGTGGGGATCTTATTTGAGGATACTGATCTTCAGCCCCCCAACTCTTTGCATTTGACTTCTTCGATTGGAATAATTCTTGAAGGCCAAGTGGTGATGGACAAAATGCAGGACCTCCTACAAGCAATCTGTCTTCTCTTCGGTCTGATTTCCGCACTAGACCTGAATTACCCAAAATCACTTGCCAACACGTTTGATTTCATCCAGCGTGTACTAATGTCAATGGGACAGAATGCTCTCAAGCCTAGAGTGCAGTCTCTGGCAAACCAGCTTTTTGCTTAAGAAACGTCACTGTGATACTTTAACACCACCCTTTGTTTTGGGTTTTTCTCCCTCGATTTACTCCATTATTTATTTATGAAGAATATAGTGTTTAAATTGTTAAATGCACAGAGTTCTACAATTGATGTGCAGTAGTTAATTTGGGATATTTTTACACCTCTGTAGTGTGGTTGTGACCCAGTAATATTTCCACTACAGTATAGTTTGTACTGTAATAGTGACATTTGGGCCAAAGACACTGAACATGTTCAGTATGTATTATTTTAGTTTGCTGTGTTTACACAAAGCTTTAATGGTGAAATGTAGTAAGAATGTAGTTCTTATATTTAGCCTACATGTTCAGTACATTAACAATTGTGAGGCATAAAAAGTGTAATTAAGTGCACAGAGTTGTACAATTTATGTAAGTGCACTAGTTAATGTTGAACATTTTTACTGTTGTTACCACCTTTACAGACCCAGTAATATTTCCACTACAGTATAGTTTGTACTGTAATACTGTAAAAACGGTTTAGGTGAAACTTTGGTGAAATACACTATATGTTGAGTGTTTTATTTTAGTTCGCTATGTTTGCACAAAGCTTAAACGGTCAAATTGAATAGTTATGTTTACATTAACATAATTGTGATACTTGAGTGAAGTTCAAGTTCAAGTCTGCTTTATTGTTAATTCTTCCACATGTACAGCACATCACACAGAGAATGAATTGCGTTACTCTCAGACCTTGGGTGCATACAGATAGATACATATTTAAATATAAAATACAACTATACAAATCAGGTAAAATGTAAAAATATATATATAAAGCACAAGGCATATGGCAGATAGAGTGCAAACCAGTAAAGTAAACAACAGTGCAGATAAAATGATTGTAGTGCAAAAAAAATGATTTGTAGTGCAAAAGAGCATATTTCAGACTGATTAAAGTGACAGTGTGTGTGTGGATTTGGGAGGGGGGAGTGGGAGCGTCCTTCAAGGGTCAGACTCAGTGTGGTCGTGGGGCCCAAGAGAGGGGGGGGGGCAAGGTCGGGAGGGAGTTTAGCTTCCTGACTGCCTGATGGATGAAGCTGTCCTTCAATCTGCTTGTCCTGGCCTGGAGACTCCGCAGTCTCCTCCCTGATGGCAGCAGACTGAAGAAGCTGTGTGTCGGGTGGGTGGGATCACCTGCAATGCAGAGGGCTTTGCGGGTGAGACGGGTGTTGTAGATGTCCTGAAGGGAGGGGAGAGAGGCACCAACGATCTTCTCAGCTGCTCTCACTATGCGTTGAAGTGTCTTGCGGCAGGACGCGTTGCAGGCGCCATACCACACAGTGATGCAGCTGGTCAGGATGCTCTCGATGGTGCCTCTGTAGAAGGTGCACATGATGGGGGCCGGGGCTCTGGCTCTTCTCAGTTTGCGGAGGAAGTAGAGACGCTGCTGTGCTTTCTTGGCCAGTGCTGTGGTGTTGTCAGCCCAGGAGAGATTCTTTGTGATGTGCACACCCAGGAACTTGGTGCTGCTCACCCTCTCCACAGTCACACCATTGACGGTCAGAGGAGCATGCTGAGTGTGCACTCTCCTGAAGTCAACAACAATCTCCTTCGTCTTCTCCACATTCAGAGAGAGATTGTCACTGCACCACCCGGCCAGGCGGCTCACCTCGCTCCTGTAGTTTATATGTATAAGTATATAGTATATATGTATAAGTATATATGTGCATAGATTTGTACAATTGATGTACTGCACTAGTTAATTTTGTTACCACCTTTACAGTGTGGCTGTGACCCATTTCCATTACAGTATAGTGTTTAATGTACTTGCATTAATATTGTGACATTGTCAATAAAAAGTCAAAGATTAAATATGCTGTTCATTGTTTTATTTCAGTTTGGTGTGCACAAAGCTTGCAAGTCAAAAATAAGAACATCATTCGACAGTTTCAGTTACATTTCCAAGTTGAGTTAACTTAAATATAAGTACACTTGAAATTAATACCAAGTTAAGTGAACATAATCATTTAAGTACATTAAATAAGCGCCAAGTTTGGTGAACTTAACGATATAAGTATAGTCTACAAAACCGCCAAGTTTAATGAACTTAAATATGCAAGTTTTGGGGAACTCCATTACTCAATTAAATTGAGACAACGAGTTTACTCAATCAATTTAGTTCAGTCAACTTATTAGGGTTTTCAGTGTACACAAGCAGCACCAGGAAACAGCAGGAAATAGCACTATTCTGACGATGGAGAGTCAGATGTCCATTCAGCACTGTTGCTCCATTCACTCCACATGGATGTAAAAATTGAAGGATGCACTGCAACCTGAACTTCTGCCACATGCTGCCTTCCTGGCAGGAGTTTTTCACTAATGAGAACCATTGATTGTTGGTTCTGCTGCAGGGTGTAAATTTGTGGCATCTGAGGAAGCATCACATGGTATTCAGAAAAATGTCAGCTAAACTCAGCAACATAGGTGTGATTTTATCTTATACATAATATAATAACATACACACACACACACACGCACACACACACACACACACACACACCACACACACACACACACACACACACAGAGATAGATAGATAGATAGAGAGAGAGAGAGAGAGAGAGACAGACAGACAGAGAGAACAAATTAGTTTTACCTTATCTGGGTCACTTTTAGTTTGTAATCGTACTCTGTAGTATAATTTTTTATTCAGAAAGTGTTCTGTATAAGCCACATCCCAAGTGAGGTTAAAATCCCCATCAATTTTTGTCATGGTTAGGTTGAAAGGTTGTTTTGGTTTAACTATGAAACGAAAAGAAAACCAATGTGTGCATTGTACACAAATAACCAAGACACTGAATTACAGTGGGATCCAAAAAGCCTGAAGTCGCATTAAAAATCTTGTACCAAGATCTCATTTCAACCAGAATGTTTTAGGATTTTAAAAAGGTTATGTTCATTAAAGCTCAAGATGCTCTTTGGATCAGATCATGCTGGAGAACATGATCATCAGGTTTGGCACTAACTGAGAAAAAGAGGATAAACCAAATACTATGAGATTTTGACAATCATTATATTAAAATGATAAAATCTTTAAGCATTGGTGTTCTTGAACATTTGGATCTCACTGTATCCACCTTATTATGCAAAGCAGAAGTGAGCTATTTTTTGTGAACATACAAGACTTATGATTCATTAACCACTACAAGAATAGCAAAGTGTAGTAAACTGTAAAACTCCCTGCAGTGCATTTATAAATGAATTAAATAAATAAATGTATGCATTTAGCACACGCTTTTATCCAAAGCGACTTACAGTGCATTCAGGCTATACATTTTTTACCAGTATGTTTATAACGACAATACGGTAAAATAGTTTGATATAGCGGTTTGCTATATACAGCAGCATAACATTGTTTTTGTGCTGCTAAAATAACCTGAAGCGAACGACACCGGAAGTCTTCAAGTTACAAAAGCCCACCCACGCTCTTATGTTAAAAATTAGGTGGATATGACGTTTACACCAAGTAGATATCGGGACATACCAGATTTGTATAAAACAATATTTTCAGAGTGACTCTTTGTTGGGGTCTCCATATTGCCTTGTTTGGCCATTTGTGTTACTATGATAGAGCAGTTAGTTCCAAAGGACATTATCACATCCATATCCTCTGGCTCCATTGTGCACCAGGATTGTGGCGCTTTGATAGTGCAGCTCCCATTCACAGGCACAAAATCATCGCTGAAAAACATGAAAATGTGCCAATTAAACAACATGTTGCTCAATGGTAATGAGCAATGAGCAGGCTAGACAAGGTTTCAGCCATATGAGTCACTTTAGGACCTAAGCACTATGTGCTAGATCTGTACCTGCAATCTGCCACAACGTGACACGAAGCTGCTCCTGCCAAGTCAGAATTGGAGCAGTTGAGCATGGAGATAAAGTCTGTGGTGCATGTCACGCTGCACACGCCGTCATCTGCAAACAGTGATGTGAGAGGAAATGCGGTCAATCGAGCTACAGAAACGGCAGCATTTCTTCTCAAAGCAACACCTGAATAGGTCAAAGGACACCAGCTAAATCGCTTTTACTGCTGCAGCTACATGGCACCTTTTGAGGGTGTCGTGTTTAAATGCTACGTCTGCACTTGTTTTATAAGATGTTTGATGTAGAGGGATGGATACATTGCAATAAATGTACACTTACTGCACTCAATAAGTCCACAAATTACAAGCAAGGCTATGGCTTGCCATAGAGCCATCATGGAAGAACAGGGAAAAAATCTGCGGTCAGCCCTGCTCAAATGCATTGTACAGTCCACATGCAAACTGAAATGAAAGTAAATATGTTGTTGTACTGCTGTATTAATGTGTATAAATTAATTTGTTGTCATTTAAATTCTAACAAATGTAAGAAAATAAAAAAATAACACCATGACAGTGATGTATTAGATATTTTTTCTCTTAATCATCATATATAGTTTAGTCTATAATCAACATATTTGTATTAAACAAGAAGATATTGTCGAGTTCAAAAAGACGAGCGAAAGTGCATATAAAAGAAGTAGAGGAATTTTAAAACTTACCTTGATATTATTCCCATTGAATCTGTTTACAAAAATCTAAAATTTGAATGAAAATATGCAATTCTGTTGTTCTTTGTACATTGCACAAGTATTGATATTTATACCATACCAATCTACTGATCAACATGCAGTCAGAGTGCTTGTGACGAAAATATGACATGAAGGATGTGGTTAAAACAAGAGCCTATTTGCAGAAGCTCCGCCCCATGTGAGGCCAATTGAGGGTATTTCCTGTTATGTAGGTGTTGTCCTCAAGGGCCTGATAAAAGTGCAATGTCATCAAATTTTGATTTTAGGGGGGGTCAGGACAGTTGATAACAGATAAATCATGGCTTGGCATGAATTAAACAAAATAATATTTAATAAATATAAATTAAAAAGCAGTGATAATGTGTGACATTTGAAATATTGTGGTGTCAGTGCTGTAATATACAATACTGAATTAAGCAAAACATTGTCAACAATTACATTGTTTTAAATATTAGACTAATATTTATCTCCTCAATCATATTTACAACAAGAATACATCTGCGCTTGAGAGCTAAGAGATCCTATAGGTGTCTAAGAAATGCCTGAACAAAATGTTTTATTGTCTTAAATCAGTGGGTTTCTCTAACTCAGTTTGTAAAACATGCAGTAAAGAAGTTGAAACGTATTGTTATTGGACTAATCACATAATATTAATGATTATGTTTTAATCAGTTTAATTGTGTTATCAGTCAATTATCAATTATTTGTTTATAGTTTGCTTTGAATTGGACTTTCAGGTGATAATCATCAGCTTGTGTTTATAGATAATAGCTTGCAACTCATTCGCTTGTAATTAAAGGAAACAATCCATTCAGTTTAACTCAGGATATATGGACATGAAAGTTTCACACAGGCGTCTGCGTGGGTGCTCAGCGGGTCCTATTATCTTGGTTAAATTCTGTCCTTCGGATTCGGCCTCTACTATGCTTATGGGGAAACCCTTCCTCCAAATACTTCTGAAGCCTTATTGAATCACGCCAGTGAAACTGGCCAATGGCGTTCAAGCGCGCAAAATATGAGGGGCTCCCACTCTATATAAAGCAGCGCTTGTACATCATCTATTCCGAATCTTTTTCTTCAGCCAACCTTCTACGAGAAGCAAGAAGCCTATCAACAAGACTACTCACCGTGATCTACACACTGCAGCAGACACGCCTGCTCTTCCCCTGCTGTGTTCCGGTGAGCTTCGGAAACAAGGATGACTCGTGATTGCCTCTCCTGTGCAGAGCCAATCGAACTCTCTTATGGCCACAAGTCATGTGTAGAGGCGGCGCTTGGGTGGTCGGACTGCCCCCACTGCGGCGATATGAGCCTCCGGACTCTCAAGCTTGGTGTGGCCATCGTCCAAGGCGGTGAACTCGCCCAACTTGCCCTGCTATGCTCTTCCTCTGCAGCCTCTTTTGAGCCAAGGAGGAAAGTGCCACGAGCTTCTGATGCGGATCTGTCAGGGTCAGGTGACGAGCCCGCGCCGGCTCAGTGCCCACGTGCTCCTCACCCCCCTGCTGCAGGTCGCCTTCCAGTGCGCTCCATGACCGCTGTTCTCCGCCCCTCCCCCATCGCTCAAGATGTGGTGTCCTTCGGTGCCATGGAGGGTGCTCAAGAGGAGGATGATGCCATTTCGGTGGCAGCGTCTGCGATAGAGGAGAGGTCTAACAGCCCGCTGGATTACACTGCGTCCCACGGCAGCGACGCGGGGGACCTCCATCATAGTGATGTCGAGCTCTTTAATGTCCTGTCCAAGGTAGTTGATGAGCTCGGTTTGGAGTGGTCGCCTCCTGCCGAGCCGGCCAGAAGCCTTCTGGATGAGTGGTACCTCCAGTCGGATCACGGCTGAAAGGAAACCCCGCGGAGGCCCGGCCCCTTTGTCCCCGAGGTGCACGATGAGATAACAAAGTCGTGGAACGCGCCGCTCACCAGTCGAGTGCACAACCCGGGATCCTCCCTCCTGTCTTCTGTGGATGGCACTGACCAAGTGGGGTATGTTAAATTTCCCCCCGTGGAAGAAGCCGTCGCTGCCCATCTCTGTCCTTCAGCCGCGGTGAACTGGAGAGTGAGGAACAACTCGCCTCTCCCCTCTAAAGCTTGCCGTGCCACTGCAAACTTTGCCAGCAAGGCTTTCTCCGTGGTGGGCCAAGCAGCTTCAGCACTGAACGTGATGGCGATACTCCAGGTGTATCAGGCCAAGCTGCTCAAGTCTCTGGATGAGGACGGTCTGGACCCTGAAGTGTTCAAAGAGCTCCAACGCGCCACAGATCTGGCCCTCAGAGCGACGAAGGTGACAGCTCGAACGATCGGCCGCAACATGGGGAATCTTGTGCTAGATCGAAACCTGTGGCTTACTCTGACCGAGTTAAAAGACTCGGAAAAAAAGCCTTTCTGGACACTACTGTGAATCCCTCAGGTCTCTTCGGAGCAGTGGTAGAGACGTTCAAGGAGCGCTTCATTGAAGAACAGGAACAGTCGAAGGCTATTAACCACTTCCTGCCAAAGCGCGCCGGTGCGAACTCTCCTGCGCGTTCCCGCTCCTCTTCAGCGCAGCGCACGGAAAGATTGCATGCCTCTTCTGCTGCTGTTCGGCGCGAACATGAGCCGGCGGTGAGACCAAGACAGCCTTGGCCGAAGCGCCGTCAGGGCTCGAAGGGCCAGAGACCCCGCCCTGACAGAGACGGCAGGCCACCGGCACCGGAATCAAAGCCGCGTTCCTGATTCTGTCTCTCGGAGGAGGAAATCTGCACCCAGCGCCGAAGACGAGCCACTGAAAAAGTCTGCACGCTCCGCTGTGTGTGTTCACCATGCCCCCCTGCCTGTTACGGGCGACGAGAGCAGTTGTCATGTTTGTGTTTTGACTGTTCCACTATGCAGTGCAATAAAGTAAAAAAAATACAAAACTCACCTCAATATCAATGCAATTCTCCTCCTCTCACTCCCCTCTCCCCTCTCCCCCATCACTCACTCTCACACTCGTGTGGTATTAAACTCCCCGCCCCCGAACGGCAAGTTATCCCTCACGGTGTACAGTCCGCCTCGCCCGCTGTCACAGTTCACAGAAGCGTGGCAGGCACTGCCAGGTGTATCAGAGTGGGTTATGAAATCAATAAAGAACGGCTACACGCCTCAGTTCTTCCGCAGGCCGCCCCGTTTCAACGGTGGGTTAATAAATGTGGCACATAAACTGTCTGGAGCTCCGTGCTGTACACCTAGCACTCGAGTGCTTTCTCCCAGACATTCTCCACTGTCACGTTCTCATCAGGACGGACAGCATGACAGTGGTAGCATTTATAAATCACCAAAGAGGCGTTAGCTCGCGGCCGCTGCTGCGGCTGGCGAGAGACCTTCTTCTGTGGGCAGATCGACACCTCCTCTCCATCCGGGCAGTACATGTCCCCGGACGTCTGAATTACGGCACGGATTTACTGTCGAGGGGCGGGGTAATCCACGGGGAGTGGAGGTTACACCCTTTGACAGTCAATATGATTTGGAGTGTATTCAGCAGGGCGGAAATGGATCTCTTCGCATCAGCGGAGAACACTCACTGCCCGCTGTTTTATTCACTGACACACTCTCCCCTGGGAGTGGATGCACTAGCTCACAGCTGGCCGAAAGTACGCAAGTGTGCTTTTCCTCCAGTGAAACTTCTGCCTCGCGTGCTTTGCAAAATCAGAGAGGAAAGGGAATCTGTTCTGTTAGTGGCACCGAAATGGCCCAATCAGCCATGGTTCCCAGAACTGGTGGAGAGCTGGTGGCGTCTTTACGCACATAAATGGAGAGTTTTCACGAATTGGTGCGGGTCGCGGGGCGAAGACCCATTCAACTACCCAATACCAATAATTCTGGCCTGCCTTCAAGAGCAAAAAAATGCCCGTTCGAGCCCATACAATCAGCGAGCTTGCGTGCGCGCGTTCTCTCTCTCAAGACAGCGCTCCAGCTCACGCTGGCCTCTGTTAAGCAAGTTGGGGACCTGCAGGCACTGTCAGTTGACGACTCGTGTATTGAGTTCGGGCCAGGTGATTGCAGACTCAACTTAAAGCCTAGGAAGAAAAAGGTTATGTGCCTAAAGTGCTTTCGACTCCATTTAAAGCGCAGGTCATAACACTATCTGCTTTCTGTCCTGAAACACTGGCTGGGCCGGAGCCGCTTAATACACTTTTGCTGTGCCCTGTACGTGCGATGCGCATTTATATCGAGCGCTGTAGACAGTTCAGGCTCTCGGACCAGCTATTTGTATGCTTTGGAGGGCGCACAAAAGGCCTGCCTGTGTCCAAGCAAAGGCTGTCACACTGGATCATCGACGCAATTGATTTGGGTTATGGCTCTAAGGGGGTGAAATGTCCTATAGGTGTTCGGGCCCACTCAACCCCAGGACTCGCGTCCTCGTGGGCCATCTATTCAGGGCATTTGCATGGCGGCAAGCTGGTCGTCACCCAGCACTTTCGCGAAGTTGTATAACCTAGATGTGTCGTCGCTTGCCTCACATGTGCTGTCAGTGCGAGCAGCGCACGGGCCTACTCGGCCTCAGTTATGGTCTGAGCTGCTTGTCTCAGTGGTTTCTACTAGGTCGTGTACACCGCTGTGTTGACGTACCAACTCAGTGCCCATAAGTCCCTATCAGCTTATCACATTGTTATGATATTGTTCATCATGTCTTTTAGGACATGATCACCATCATACTCTGCTTATTTGAGCACCGGTACGGCCATTGCATCATAACACATAATTTCATTGAAAATAACAAACTTTAACTAATCTATATGTGATGGCGCCGGAGACGCCGCCATTTCACAGTTTCTATTTCACCGGCATTAACTCCGACCCTGGTGTGACGCGGCATCGTCTAGTTTTGCCGCTCTCATTACGGTTCCATATGTGAAACTTGACCTACTTAGTCGAGCCAGGCTTTATACGCTTTATACGTTCCCATAGCAATGTAGAGTGACCGAATCGAAAGGGAACGTTCTTGGTTACTCACGTAACCTCAGTTCCCTGAGATGAGGGAACGAGACATTGCTCTTATTGCCGTGTCACCTAGCTCAGAATCTTAGAATATCAAGTTGCTTCAGTCAACATTCTGAATAGATAACGTACAAGCGCCGCTTTATATAGAGTGGGAGCTCCTCATATTTCATGCGCTTGAACGCCATTGGCCAGTTTCACTGGCGTGATTCAATAAGGGTTCAGTAGTATTTGGAGAAAAGGGTAATTCCCATAGCAATGTCTCGCTCCCTCATCTCAGGGAACCGAGGTTACGTGAGTAACCGAGAACGTTTTATTTTTTCAAGGAGGGAAACTTCAACAGATTTTTTTGCTTGGAGTTTGCCTTGAATTCCCAATTAAATGGTGCTTAGTCTAGAGTACAGTACTCGTCTTCACTCAAAAGGTATGTGTGACGTAAACAACAGAGTTCATTTCTGAGCATTTACTGTAGTTTGCGGCTCTTGTTAGCTAGCCAGCCATGCTAGGCTAACAGTTTATTCCCACCACACGCGACGCAACAAACTATAATTCAGTAAATGCATGTAGAGTAAACAATTCTGTGCATGTAGCTTTTACGTGAGCAGTTAACCCATTTAATCCCAATTTTTTCCCAGATATGACATATATGAATTTGTGTGATATTTGTTAGGATATTAAACAATCAATGTCAATTATTTAAAAAAATGATTGAAAAGTCCATGAAAAAATGGGTTTTATGTCTGGTCACAATTGTGACTGGTAGTAGAACACAGGGAGTCTAGTTCTATAGCGTAAATGCATTTACAAAATGACAAATCTCCAGAAATTAGTTTAAAGACTGGTTTAAATTGTTGAAAAGTGTTTTATTCCATTAACAAAGAAGTAAACATTGTCTGACTCAGTTTCAAAAAGGACAAAACATCAATCTTATGCAGCAGTTTGGCACAAATAAATATATAAAATGATGACAAAATATAGGAACTTAGAAGGTAATTATTATAAACTTCATTATAAACCGAAATAACATAATAAATAAGTAAAATTACAAAATGAAAAAAAAAAACTTAAGGTTTTTAAAAATTAAGGAATAAATAAAAAAAAAAAATAATAAATAAACATATGATGAAATATGAGCCTATGGTAGGAAACATGTAACAATGTCAAGAAGCATGTAACAATACATTAATATCAATCAATTGTCAATCAACAGTCACAACTGTGTGCTGGTGTGGAACTCATGGATTAGATGAAACCTCCCTCAGATATAACAGTGGAATTATTAAAAAACAATCACAAATGTGTGCTGGTTATGGAACTTCTTGAAGCACTCAATGTGCATTGGCCTGGCATACTTCTCACAGCCAAATGATGTGCGACCCTCACAGACACGACATCTGACAAACCAATTTCATGCTAAACAAAAGGAATACTTAGACAGAGATTTCTCTTTTGTATAGCTTTTGGAGCATATTTGGAGATGTTATGGTTCATAAAACATATTTATGTTTTAATAAATAACCTACCTTTGACTAATGGAGGTCAGAATGGTGGAGGCAGTGCCAGAGTCCATCCACTTCCCCACGGAGGAGCAGCGAGTCCTGCGCTTCTGGCTGGAGAAGGACTGTTTCCAGCAGTGTCTGAAGCAGAGCAATAGCCGGCCCCAGGTGTCGCCGCCATGACCCGCATTTACACACTCTTATAGCTCTTAGATGTTGTTTCAAGTTCATTTGTTATGCACTTTTATCATTTTTTATTTATTTATTTTTATATTACTTGAGTTGATAATCTGCCAAGACAGCATTTCTAATTTTCATTTAGTTTGTGTTTCATCTAATATTTATGCTTATCCACACACGGGGCGCTGCATCATGAGTGTGCCTTTTGGGGAAAATGCTTTTAATTATTCATGACTGTGTTTATATATGATTTTAAACATTAGCTATTCTTTAATATAGACTACTGTTCATATGTTTGGGGTTAGGAAGATTTTTTCATGTTTTTAAAAGAAATTCTCTTAAGCTCACCAAGGCTGCATTAATTTAATAAAAAATACAGTAAAACTGGTGACATATTATAAAAAACTTTCAACCGCTGTTTCTATGTGAATATCTGTTAAACTGTCATTTATTTCTGTGATGCTCAGCTGTATTTTCAGCATCATTACTCCAGTCTTCATGGTCACATGATCTTCAGAAATAATTCTAATATGCTGATTTGCTGCTCGAGAAACATTTCAGATTATTATCAATGCTGAAAACAGTTGTGCTGATTAACATTTTTGTGGAAACTGTGATGCATTTTTCAGGAGTCACAGATGAATAGAAAGTTCAAAAGAACGCATTATATTTTGAAATGGAATCTTTTGGACCATCTGAAAATCTCTTTACTGTCACTTTTGATCAATTTAATGCGTCCTTGATGAATAAAAGGATTAATTTCTTAGAAATCTGGCTGCCTCAAACATTTGAACACTTAGCATTTACTGTGACATACAGACAGTTATTTTCTTCTCAGTGTGTGGGTGACTTGAGCTTACCAGGTTGGCAATTTCCGTAAAATTTCCAAAAATCCCTGGAATGTTTCCGTAATTTACTGTACATTTTCCACCTTTTTGCAACCCTACTTGTCAGTTGTGTGTGTGCTTATTATACATATTATTATTATTAATAAGTATTGCTTTTTATTTCTCCTCTTTCCTACTACTTGTTTCACTTCTGTTTCAGTTTTTTATAACCATTTCTTACAATGTGTCAGTAAGTTTTTGTTATTTTAGCATGTGTGTTTGGCTCTGTGTTATTTTTTTTTAGGATTACTGATGAACTAATGTATTTTGATTTGTATTATTTATCTATTTTAGTTTTAGTTACAGTTGTAGCAATGTTGTCATTTTATTAGTTTTTTTAATTATGTCTATATATTTTTTATTAATTTATTTCAGTTTTAGTTATTTTTGTTATTTCAGTACTTCAACAGACAAAATGGAAATTAATATTATATCTATCTATTGAATTATTTATATAATGTATGTATATGTATGTGTGTGTGGTTGTATATACACATGTAGTTGTTTTTTGGTGTTTTGGCTTAGTGTTATTTTAGAATCATTATTATACTCATACCTTTTGTTCTTTAATATTTAGAATTTTTTTTAGCTTTATTTTTTGTTTTTCATTTTAATGTTAAGTTTTGAAATTTTGTTGTTTGCATTTGTCATTTTTATTTAATTTCTTTTATTTTTCTATATTTTCTAATTTTTAATTTTTTTGTAGATGTATAATCTAGTATTTTAGAGAGATTTTCGCTTTTGTTTTATTCTGTTGTCCTCGTTTGTTAGTCGCTTTGGATAAAAGCGTCTGCTAAATGACTATAAGTAAATAAGTATAAGTAATAAAACATCTTAATAGAATCTGCTTGCCTGTGTCTATTGGCCAGTGAGCAACACCATCAAACCTGGGTATATCAGTCACAGCAGCCAACATTGAGTCATATCCTTTCCAAGTCTCTAACACCTGAGAAGAGATGATGCCAACCCCTCAGAGTACCTCAGATGATGCAAACCCTGAAACAACAAACAGAACTACCAAATTTTTCTATAAGTTTGATTACAACATATAATAATTGCTTTTAATAGTGTTCATCGTCTGTTTTATTACGTCTTAACTTGATTTTNCAGGAAGAGGAGGAAACAGCACCAGTAAAGACACCTGAACCAAGGGTGCACTGGAGAAAGAGAGACATTGATGGAAACATTGTCTATGCAAGGCCAAGATCAATCAGGAACCAGTCTAATAAGCGTCAGTATAGTGTTTCATTCAAGATATATTGAATATCTACATTGATTAGGCACTTATGAATGTATCAAACAAAGAATATATCAGGGAAACAATCAAACCACAACCACTCATTTGAATTTTGACATGAAAATAAATTGATTACACAAAGTATTTGTGTAAAGCAGTATAAACTACACTAAATTGTTGGTCTTGGTAAGGCTGTGCAGTTTGTTCTGAGTGTGTTGTCAGTGGCCAGCCAGCTTGTTTCTTTTTTAATGATCTGTTTCTACAGCAAGCATTCTTATTTGCTTTCGTCATCTATATGACACCTTATAGATACCTGCAAGTCATTGGACTGTCCACAGTTGGGTTTGGAAAATAAAAAAGTCTGCTAGTCCTTCTCTCTAGCTTAACGTTAAACAGTGAGCTTGGGCCATTTCAGGCTGGTAATAAGGGAGGTAAAATTGTGCCACTAGCCTTGGGACAAGTTGAAAATGTTGTAAATGTTTTTTGTTGTTTTCTTCTGGTACAGCTGATCACATTCGGAAAACTGATCCTCCCACCAATGCTCCTGACAGTAACTGTGAGGTGGCCTTTGCTCCAGAGACTGCTGGTGTGTACTTCATTGTGTAAATTACATTTTTAAAATTTGCCAGAATATTGGCCTTTTCACAGCCAAAGGCACTCCATGCAGTACACTTTATATATATATTTAAAAAAAATTTAACAGTTAGTCATTTAGCAGACGCTTTTATCCAAAGCGACTTACAAATGAGGACAATAGAAGCAATCAGACCAACAAAAGACAACAAAAAGCAACAATATGTTAGTGCAAATGACAAGTCTCGGTTAGCCTAACGCAGTACACGTAGCGAGGTATATATATATATAGAAGTAGAAGTTATGAATGGCCGTTAACTTAAAAATTTAGTAGCCAAATTGACTGGTGAGTGAAAAAGTTCATTTCAATCCCTGTATATATATAGTGTTGTTTTTAAATATTCAATACTATTTTAACAGAGTGTTTTCTGCAAGATCTCCAGCACTCACTGAGCGATACCTCAGATGATGAGGCATCACCTCTTGGAACCTCAAGAGATCCTCTCCGAGCTTCCTCGAACTGGAGCACACGACAAAGTCTCTTTTCAGAGAGGTGGAGGGCAGAGAGACCCCGTCTGGTGAACACCGCTGCGGCACAAGAAAATGTGGCAACACACATCTGCCAACAGTGTGGGAGCAATCCAGCTGCTGTCTGGTGTTGTGACTTCTTCTGTGCTGAATGTGACGTCAGCATGCACACCAGACATGTTCTCCATGACCGAGATGCCATGACTGCTGGATTCTACCAGCCATGGCCTCCAACAACTTTTGTTGTAGATAAGGCTCTTTCCCATTGTGGTAAGTTTTGGTTTGTGACTGTACAACATAAATATCATTCTAAAATATCGTTAGGCCTCATAAGCTTTAATATTTAAATAATGCCTTTTTGTCTCTTATTGTTTGATATTTAATTTATGTGGACACTCCGTGTCAGTGAGCTTTTTGAGCATCTCTTTTATACTTTTTCAGCAATGTACTTCATTACCATTGAACCATTACAATGTTATACTACTCAGTCAATACAAATGATCTTAATTCACATGTTTGATCTTTTTCAGTGCGGCTTGTACCTGTGGAGATTCCTGACAACATTTGTGGTTGTTCAGCAGAGTCATTGAGGGTCAGCCCAGGGAAGAATATTGCTGTGATCACAATGAATGGTAAGGGTGTGAAGATAAAAATCTATACATGCTCTACTCCCATAAGTTTGGCACGGGTCTGTATGTAAAATCTACACATGACTTTTGAGTAATGTTTAAAAAGTATACAAAGTAGTGTAAAAATTGTTTAAAGAATCCAAACCCTGATTAATCACATAAGGTTTACATTAAAGTGGATGTGTTTTTGATTTTTCTAGGACGATATGATCTAAGCATGCCTGAGTTGAGATGTGAGGCATGCCAAGCCACTTGGGCTGCTGGAGTGGTCGACCTAAATCGAAGTGACTGCTGGCCTGCGACCCTTCACTTTGCCACAATTTATGCCACAGATGTCTTTTTTTCATTTGAAGAAATGAAGATGGCTGCACCAGGACTGTCCTGCCAAGCATGTTTAAGAATGCTGGATCAGCGAACTGTCCGCTTTGGTCGTGTGAGTATTGAATTTATTTATCCTACAGTATTGTTAATGTCTTTGTATTGTGGGTTGAAAAGCTGTTTGATGCTAATGTATTTGTTGTACGTTATTAGCTGTTGGTTTCCTTCATTTTAATAGACTTGCAAGATCTCCACAGACAGTTTTCAGAAAAGTTTTGGGAGGCTGTGCGATATGAGGTGGACAAAATCTGCAAGGAAGAGCCCTTCATCTGTCCTGCGTGCACCCCAGTTATGCTGGCAGTTTCAGTAGATGGAAACCACAAGCATTACCGTTTCAAGAATGCAGCTAGGTATTCCAAACTGTGTATAATGTCACACTGTTGAAACAATATTAATAAGAAAAAAATCTCTTTAATGTGCACCAAGTAAAATTAATTACACGGTATCATAAACTTCTATGTACCTGTTCTGTACATGTATTTTTTTTTTTTAGATCTGAGGAACAGGCCATCTTTAAAGACGTCTTTATAGCTAAGGATGAAGATGTGACCAGATTTGTGGACTACATTCACAAGACATCCAAACATGTAATATCGCAGATGATTAGACTATATATAGGACTACAATTACCTCCTACTGAAGAGTTTGTTTAGGAGAGTCTTATTTTCATCAACCATTTTCCATATTATAGGTCAGTGGAAGAGGTGTTTGTGGAGGGGAGTGGTCAGCAGCCAGAGAGACCTCCCAAAGATCTGCCAGCAAGGTAGACGAGGAGGGATTGGAGCTTGCAGTGTGTCGGCACGGAGTGCTGCTCTGTGCTTTAAATATGTACGGGGGGACATTTTTGCCTATCCCCTGTACCTGCAAGAAAAGTTGGCCAGTAGGCAAATCACTTTTTTTGTATGGATGTGACCTGCAAATATTGGCCCTACCTCCAAAGAGTTGCAAAAAGCTGCCCAGAGCTCCAGCACTTTCTTAACATGAAGCCCTTCCTTTCGGTATTCCATGCCAAAGCACATTATTTTAAATGCGAGGTAGGTGAACTTTGCTATGTGATTATCTAAACTGAAAATCTGCAAATAAATTTCAAAACTTTCTTAGCATTGTGTTTTTTTATTTTTTATTTATTTTCTATTGTTAACCAGGTGAAGTGGAGAGGTTCATATTAGGATGGGGCTGGTTTAACACTAGGGGAGGAGGTGGAACAGTGCAATGCTTTCCTCTCTAGGATTGCAGTGACCACAAAACACATGTCCAAAGCAGGTCAAATGACCACATACTGCACTACTTACATCATTACATAATAAGTAGGGGGAATATGGTAACATGATATTTTCTGTGTTTGCAGGACGCACAGACATGCGGACTCTCATGGCCATGCGCTGGAATCAGCAAAAGTTCAACAATTTGGCCACCGCACTGACCCGGCGATATCAGAAGGTAATGACATCAGTAGAATTTGTTTTAGATGTTCAGTAATGTATGTTATTAGTGTTTGAAGCTGTGCATTGAACATTTGGTTCTTGTTTTTGTACTATCTGTGATTGCTTGCAGACCACAAAACCTTTGCAAAGCCAGCTGCAAAACCTAGAGTCCATGAAAGTCGAACTTGAAGTGACAGAGATCCAATTGGAAGACCAATTGGTCAATGATGTAAAGGAGTGGGCAGACGGTGAGGAAATGACTAATGTATTACTAGTAATACGTTTAGTCATCAATAATTGTAATTGTTAATGTTATTGTAATTTTGTCCGACCTATTTCTTCTCAGCAACAACAACAACCACAAATGATGTTGATGCCTTGGCCAGCAGAATTGAGGTGCTGGTGGCAAGTATCAAGAGACGTTCCCAGCATCTCTATAAAGATACAGATGGCAACAAAGGTCGTGCCCGGATCCGCCGCAAGATTAGGGAGGAGAAGGGGATCCTGACATCAGTTGTAGAGAAATACAACAAAATGGTTCCAAACACAGAAACTCTGTGCTTGGAAACCATTTTGTCTGGTGAGACAGCTTGGCCGTGGCAGCTACCACACAGTGGTATGTACACTAGTCTTCTGACAATTCTTATACATAATTGACATTACCCACAATGCTTCAAATGTCAATCTGCAATCTCAAATTATTTGAAAGATTCTTTGAAGGTTGATGCATGACGTAAGTTTTTCTCATGCATTCCAGACTCTGTCGATCTAAGGACAAAGAGAAAGGCATTCGACATCATCATGTCAGTAAGGAGACTTCAGGAAGAGCAGAAGATTCTTGTTACAGAGATGGACAACCATTGGAAATATCTTTCAACTCGTGCTGAGACCCTCAGAGAACTGCTCTGCTTGATTGCCAGTGAGACACTGAAAATATGTATTTGTAATATATGGCACAAACATAAGCATAGGGTTGCCCCTGACCAAAGATTGTCCTGGAAAATGGGTTTATTTTATTGTACCACAAGTGGCTGTAGCTGTATAAGCCATCATTACACTTTGCCCAAATCTCTCTCCAATTGGTAGCTGAAAGTTTTCAATCTTGCTTTGTTGGAGTTGTCCTTGAAATTCTTTCAATGTTCCAATTTTGAATTTCCTGCCCCACATATGTAATTACTATCTAATAACTGCGGGGACCATCCGTGTCATCCATAATATCTGTCCGTGAGAGTCACCACGCGCTGTGGAGTTTGTTTGTTTGTTGTTTTTTCTGCAACTGCACAACCAATCCAAATTAGTCCAACTATGACTTTTCTGGCAGACTAACATTGTTGCGTTACTATTAGGGGGCAGCCCTAATAAACATACACAACAATGATTACTGTTTATAAAGTTTTTAAGGGAGGCTTAATGTTATTTTATTCTTCTTTTAAGATTCGCAATGTGGCATAAGTGAAGAGGGTTTGAACGGTCTGCAGAGCATCATTCACAGAAAGCAATGTAAAATCTGAGATAGGAGCAAGAGACTGTTACCTGCAAGTTTTGTCTGGAGCAGAGAACATCAACTTCTTAAACAAATCGTCAGCTGATGACTTTGACAGTGACTTTCTGATGACAAACTATAGTCCACAAGACTGTGACACCTTTTTTTTTCTTGACAGTGACCTTGACCTTAACCCTGAATCTTAAGTGTGTAATAAAATCAGCTTTTCATCACCTTATGAAATATTACCAAAGTGTCAGCTCGTCATTTTTTTTCACATATAACCTCGCTAACTCACATTATGACTCCCAATGATGGCACCAAACATGCCTCTACAACCAGTCAGTGGTGGAAATTAAGTGCATTATTGTAAGTCATGTACTGTACTAAAGTACAGATTTAAGGTACTTGTACTCTAGATGATTTGTTTCTTATCATGCCACTCTGTATTTGTACTAGGCTACAGTTAAAATAAATAAATAAATTTTTCCTGAACTTGACAGCACATGAAGAGCTTATAAAATATAACATTTTGGTATAAATAAAACTACTCGGTAGTTTATACCTACAGTATAAGTACAGCCAAAACAATTAGTCAATTGGCAAAAAATTATTTGGCAACTAATTTGTTAATAAGTTGATAAATAAATTATAAGAGATAAGAGACATGGAATAAGCAGAATATAATAGGGACATAGACAAGCAAGACAAAGAAAACCACTATGATAAGGAGGAATAATTATTTCCCAACACTAAATGCAAGTTCATCCATTGCCATTTTGCTAAAGGAAAATGAATGATATATAATGAAATTATCAATATGTTGCCTAGACATGCAACTTTAAAATATTTGTGTAGATAAAAGGTTACGTAGTTCTGTCTTCTGGTTCTGGTTTTTGTTTTGCCAGATTCTCACCAGTACCATCAAAACAATAACAAAGCAGGTTGACGAAATATAGAAAGGGCAGACAGAGTAAATTAATAAATGGTCAAGGCATAAAATGGGGACAAACAGCTTCTTCTTTTTTTTTTTTTTCTTTGAGTTCATGGATGAACGCGTGAGGTATCGTATTGCCCAGGTCCATACCCCCCCCGGCGGAACTAGTAGCGCCCCTGAAAGAGGAACAAAAACTGCCACATTTCAATGGCTGTAACTTCACTGGAAAGCTCCAACATATCGAGCAACATGTATATTGGTTTGGAGAATACGCGACGAATAAGCATGCGCTACTTATGCTGTTTAATAAATAATGTTGGGCAGTTTTCTCACATATACAGAAAGTTTGTAAAAAAGTGTTTTAAAAAGTGTTCTTAGTAAAATACCAAATTTCAACGTGGCTCTCAAATATATTATAAAGGTTTGCACAATGAACACATTTAGATATCCCTCTGTTCATTAAAGATAGTATTTACTTCATTTAATTACTAAAATACTTTTAAACTACATTACCCATAAGCCTCTGCACTATCCCCCCCGATGGGAACATGGCGCTGCTAGTAAAAGAATGCTAGGGAATGAAGTGTGTACTTGCGCTGTAGTGTTAGGGTTCAGGTTTCTGGTAAAAGGGTAAATTTCTTGTAACATAGCAATACTCATGTTCCAGACACATTACTGAAGTCATAATGACACGTAAACATAGTTTGCAACAGGAATGATATCTTGTATTTTGCCAAAAGTTAGTCCAGTTTTTAATTTTTTTTTTACACTACTATGGTCCGCCAACCGTGTCAAAATCCATGTCCACAATTACTTGTCCAAATATGTACTTACGGGATCTTCAGGCTGAAGGTGGGCTTTAACAGAAGGTGTCAGTTAAATATTTGTTTGTCTTAAATAAAAATATAATTTAGTTATAGATTCTATCTGGGGGAAAAATGAGGTAGAACCCTGATTAGTAAGTCATTTTGTTCCAAAGGGCCTATTGATTTCATGTTATGAACCGGAGGGTATAATTGTGACGCTGTGTACTGTATGCGAAATACAATAATAAAACTACTTCGAAAAGTTTAATTTCTGGCTTATAAACAGTATTATAATATATTATATATATATTATATATATATATAGGTGTGTGTATATTCTGCTTATATACATGTACTCATTTCCAAAAAAATTATCAATATGTCAAACTTTAAAGACAAATGTAGTAGAGTATCCTCTCTCACCTAGATACTTGAAATTAAAGACATGAAAATAGCAGTTCATTATAAAATTGTATGCAAATAAAGGCAATCAGTTTTAGTGAAATATAACAATTTAAATAATCATTCTTATTAATAAATGTATTATATTTTAGACTACATGGAAACAAATATGTAAATGGGAAATATAATTATGTACAAATACACTAGTCAACATTTGAAGTTGATCAAAACCTTTAATCAAAGTTGTCCTAAAACATAAAACCAAAATGTGTTCTTGTCTTAGGACAGCTTTGATTAACTTTTTTGATCCACTTCAAATGTTGACTACTGTATATTGCTTANCAAAACCACTCCTGGAGGCAACAATAGCCAGAGAGCCAATACTGTCTCCCAGCCGTGAGTGGCAGGTGTTTGTTCGATTGTTCTGCACCTTTGACATCTCTCGTTGCTGTCTATTCTACGGACAACAATGCCGGAAAAGGGGGAAGTTTTTAGCGTCTGGACCAATCAAACACACAAAATATATTTTGTTAGCTAGATTTAACAAATACTCTGTAACACCCCACGAACAGGCCTCTGGTTTCATGGTAACCTGGACACCCGATACATTTACAACCTTGTGGAATGTGAGCTGAGACTCTCAGCTGCATTTCACAGAAGCAAGAGGCACAAAGGCAGAGTAGAAATGGACTTTGCTACTAATTAATTCATAGGAAAACCTTTCTTTGAATGAACACACATATTCTTCAGGCCATTGTGTATATTATTGCTGTGTTGTATTAAATCTGTTGTATTATAGACTATTTTTAATCATGCTTACGATAAACCACTCATTCAAATAACCTTACATATACCGTGTTTAGTATCTATGAATTTGCCTTCTTATGATCGAAACAAGCGTGTATATTATATATTGTCCATTTGCAAATTACCATGCTTAGAGACAAAGAGTGTCCCCCCCCCCCCCCCCCCCCCCTAAACCCTCCAGCAATTGCCACCTCCCGCTCGGAATTCCATCTCTCTCATTGGACAAGCCCATCTTGAAAGGAGGGGATCCTCGACCTTAAAGGCAACTTCATGTGACCCGCCAAAGTCGGTGTTCGGTCAGATGCTAGAGGAAGATGTGAGAAAAGATTCAGGTACCAAAGCATTTTGCAGGCCTTCTTCGGCCTTTCCCTTTTCCATTTCAATCAAGATCTCTGACTCAAGAACTAATTCAGCAAAGATCAACTGGAACCTTAAGATTGCATCAGGAATCTCTTTCAGACAGCCGAGACTCGCAAGTATCAAACTTAGTCTTATTAATTGATGCATTAAGTATCAGTTACACCTTTTTACAAGGTGTGTTTGAACTGAGAATCTGACGTATCCCCAGGTGTATCTGCTGAATATGCAAATGGTTCCATAAATTTCATTCTTTATGCCTCTTTCTGTACTGAGTTAAACTTTAACCCTTTCCTATACCAACTGTATGTGTGTGTGTGTGTGTATGTGTATGTAGGATGTTAGACCAGTCTATGTGTTTATGTATTATGTTAGACTAGTTTAAGTGTTTATGTAGTATGTTAGACTAGTTTAAGTGGTTATGTAGTTAATAAAACCTTACTTGAATCACACTTGACGTGTTCATTGTTTGCTCATAACCGGAGTCACTAATCATGCAGATTTACGTTACAAGCTTTGTGTAGAATTGTACAGTAAGAAAGTTATTTCCCTTAACCAGGAAATTAACGTTCTTAGAATTGACAAGACAGTTGACCCTGAGAGGTCAGCTAAATATCTACAGCGGATCTAAAATATGAATAGTTAATTATAACTAGTTATGGTTAATTATTCATATTTCCTGTCATGAGCTGATTCGTTACAAAACTTAATTTGCTGTAAAGTTGCTTTGCAACGAGTTGTATCGTAAATATACAATATTTATACAAATAAACTTGAATTGCATTGAATTGAATTGAGGATGGCCTCCCATGACCTTTTGGTGCAATATCAAATTTTTTCAGGAGACTTTGGGTGACTACTCACTGAAATCCAAGGAGATCGTAGTCACCATTCATGATATCTCTGTGGAACAGTCAACTGTTGACCACAGCACTGTGGAGACTCCAGGCATAAATTGGCCACCACCACTTTTTTGATCTTATCTTTGATCTGTGGTACGGGACACCTGAAGATCACGTAGATCTACTCCTCCCATTTGCTGGTTGTATGAGCGGATTATTTGAGGTTGCTTGAGGTAGTCATATGCCTTTCTTTCCTTGTTCCATCTCTTAACTGGTACCTCAGAGTAGACATTTTCCACATTGCTTGCAACAGTGACCACACTGTTGTCTCTCCACCTCACCAGTAGCTTTTCTCCTTCAGACAGAAATTAAGTGGAGCCCCTCTGTAACTTCTGGAATTCATTAATTGGTTTGAATGGCACATCAAACAACTGGTTTTGCCGCAGGGTCCCAGTGCACCCATATCCTCACTTTGTCATCTCATCAATCAGGGATAATGTGGTGGAGAGGTTGTCATGCATGAAGTTGCATCCTCCTGGAACACCAGCTTTTTCAGCCAAACCCAGCACTACGCTGGGCCCTTGACCTAGCCCGGTCATTGGAAGAAGGGTATGCACTCCAGCATAAGGCTCCATGTGGTAGAGGTAACCCTCTGAGGATGCCAGGCTCCAAACCTTATAGCCATAGCGGATTGGTTTTCCCTTTATGAACTGTTTGTACCCGTGGCACCCATAGTAGGGAATCATGCTCTCATCAACTGACAGCCACTTACTGAATGGCAGAATTTTTTTATGAGCTATTGAGCTCCTGAAAGATTGACCTCACCTTAAAGAAGGGGTCATCGTTGCACTTTGTGTTGTCCACAACATGGATGGATGCCATAATTTCATCAAATCTGTTTCTTCTCATAGCATTGGAGATGCTGTTGTTGTGGACATAATCATCTAGTGACCGGAGCAAATGCCGTCGTGGAACAGTACAATATCCAGAGGTGAGGAGCACACCATAGAATACCAGCAGTTCCTCCATGCTTAAATTAAGAGGTTTGTCTTTGTTCTGAACAGAGTAGAGATTTGACATTTCTATGGTAAGCTCTCTCAGAGATGGTGGGTACATTGCTAAAACACATCCAATGGATTTGCATTTGTTGCCTTTAGACATTGTGCTGCTGTTGGCTAATACACAATGTAGTCAGGCAAATGGCTTTTTGCTGGTTTTTTGGACTTTCTGAAATGTCTACTCTTGTTGTTCCTTTTAATCAGATGAGGAGAGATGCTTTCTGCCTTGGGCACTGGTATGGTGGCAGTAGTAGCATTTGAAGATAACAATAAAGAGGATGAAGCAGCTTCAAGCTTTTTTGTGAGACTTCTTGTTCGGATTGTGAAGTTTGGTTGGTCATCGCAGGCAGGTTCAACCTCCTCAAAATGATCAGATCCAAACAGTTCTGCAGTACAATTCAAGATTCTTGATGGTAGGTGAGCTGAGTCACCAGAAAAACCCATGTCAGATGCATCGCTATCACAGTCGCTTTCTATTGCATCCTTCTCTGTCTTTGGGACCACTGCTATATTGCAAATTGCAGGCCCTGGATTATCAGCATCAAGTAAATCCAAAACTTGACTTAAGGTCAGTCTGAAATAGAATAACAGAATAACACAGAATGACATATGGGGACATAGACTCCCTGTGTTATACCACCGGTCACAATTGTGACCGTCTTCAATTCTCAGCAGTTTGACAACAGAATAAACCGTGTAATAATATAATTTCAATAAGTATGTATAGATAACCCTTTCATGATGATGTATGCAAAAAATGTATAAGCTATTCAAAAATTAACTTGGAAAACTTACCTGTCATTTTTTAGATTTGACATCATCCTTCCATTAAAGGGATAGTTCACCCAAAAATGAAAATTTGATGTTTATCTGTTACCCCCAGGGCATCCAAGATTGTAGGTGACTTTGTTTCTTCAGTAGAAAAACATTTGATGATTTTTAACTCCAGCCGTTGCAGTCTATCCGTCGTATAATGCATGGCAATGGTAACAAAAAAAAAAAAACATGCAGAGACAAATCCAAATTAAACCCTGCGGCTCATGACGACACATTGATGTCCTAAGACACGAAACGATTGGTCTGTGTGAGAAACCGAACAGTATTTATATAATTTTTTACCTCTAATACACCACTATGTCCAACTGCCTTGGGCGCGCGCACGGCATCCGGTGCGTGAGGTGTGTACGCGCTCTGGCGTAGTTTGCGCAAGTGCCGGAAGGGATCTCTCGCGCTTATACGTCACTCATATTACCAAGTATGTGTTCTGTGAAGTGATGAATCATGCTTCTCTGTTTATCAGACTGATGGACGAGTCTGGGTTTGGTGGATACCAGGAGAATCTTACCTGCCTGACTGCATTGTGCCATCTATAAAGTTTGGTGGAGAAGGGATAATGACATGAGGTTGTTTTTCAGGGATTGGGCTAGGCCTCTTCCAGTGAAGGGAAATCTTAAAGTTGACATATCATGAAAATCTGACTTTTTCAGGTTTTAAGTGCTATAATCAGGTCACCGGTGCAACATCTCCCCACCCAGAAAAATGTACTAAGAAACAACCCCAACATTATATATATTATATATAAATATATTCTAAATATATAAAATAATATATTATATATATATATTGTAAGCCTTTCTCTGCAAGGCTTGTGAACAAACAAACCACTCAGATTTCACTATTCTGTGACATACATAGGGGATCTTATTATAATACTACTGCCCCTTAATCTGCATGTTTCCACCCACGGCGCCACCCTTGTGTTTTCGCAAGCGACAACGGTGTAGCAGCTCTAATGCCATGATGAAAGTGTGAGCGAAGCATGCTAACGGTTCTGTGTTTGGCTGCACAGACGAGCACACAACACTGTTTACAGTCCCAGCCTCAGAAGAGACAAGAGAACAGTGGATTTATTGATTAATTTACTGTATATTACGTCGCTGCCACACAGATCTAATATAAACATGCAATTTTTTTTACAACTGTTTACCTTCACAGACATAACCGATTGTTTTTGTAACTCATGTGTGTGTTTTAACATAAACTTGTGTGTATTTGACAGTTTAAGTGCATTTTTGCGTGTGCGCGGCACATTATTTCTTCTGTGGGGCCGCGCGCGCGCAGCTTAGAGGGAACATAGGTCACCACTGATAAGCTACTACTAAATATTGTAGAAACTTAATTTGCTGTAAAGTTGCTTTTCAACGATTTGTATTGTGAAAAGCGCTATACAAATAAACTTATTTGTAAATTATTATGGATCAAAATCACCGTAAAGTGCCTTTGGTGTCCTCATCAGAATTACTCAGTCATCATGAACATAATACAATATAATGAAATTCTGAAATTATATGATAAATGACCAAACATTTGCACACGTATAACTACAACTAATTTTAATACAAAAAAATTATTTTTCTAATTTTATACCATTTTCTTTAATTGGATGTGTGTGAATTTGGCATGTCCCTCATGCAGCTCAGCTAACTTCAATGAGTGTAAAAAGTGGTTAAATAACACAATATTGAAATAGTTTTTAAATATTCATATTGCCCTCAGCCAGTTGTTAATAAAGCAAGTTAGATCTTTCATTTAAAATATATTCTATTTTCATAATAATATTAAGCATTTTGCATGAGTCCCTGAAATTGCTGTCCACCCTGTCATGATGTTATAAATGCCCCTTTAAGAAACCCTCTGATCTACTCAGTGAAATCTCCACCCCCATTTTGCCTTTCTTCAGTGGAGGTTAAAACATCTGCTGCAAGTACACTAAGTATCTACACTTATATTTCCTAATTTTCATCATATTGTGTTTGCATTAAAAGTTTTTACATAAAAGTTTTTCAGAAATTCAAAATATATATTTTAAGCAGTACACATTCAGCTTCAACAATGAACCACTTTGCTGACTGAAGGTACACCATGTGTTTATTAAATGCTAACTTTAACCAAAAATGTCCACCCTGTCACCAAGCCTTCCATGACAGGGTGGACATGGTACATGACAGGGGGGACATGTGCATAGTTTTTGCCAAATTCTGATAATGTTTTAACAAAGGCTATTGATTTAATATGTTAAATTGGTGTGATTAATTATGGGGGAAAAAATGTTGAATTGATAAATGCATTTAATGCACCCCAGCCCAGGACTGTATGCTATCTTACATTGCATGCAGTTGCTTAGTGATGAGCATGATGAAAGGCAACAACTCACTGTGATGAATGCAGTTAGAATGTGCCTAACATTCAAGATAAGTTGGCAAAAAATGCCCAAAGCAAAAGTGGGCACGGCATTAATTCCGAACTGACTCGAATTGCAACTGTGATATTGACTGTATAACACCAGAATCAATAAAAAAAAAAATAATAAATAAATAAATGAATGGTCTGTTTTTTCGTCTATTTTGTCCAAAGAAAATAGTTCCAAAAAATCCACAGTGAAACTGTTGTGCATCTCTGAGCAACACAAAGCGGTGTTTCGTTACTGAATGAATCCGTGTTTTTAACAAATCTCTGATGCAACAATTTAGTTTCATATTTATAGCATCATTTTATTTTTTTATTAATTTCATAATTAAATAATACAATATAAAAAACGAAACACCTAATACCCTTTAAACCCCATTAATCCCATAGCATATTTTATGCATTCTAAGTGCAGTGTATATAGTCTGTGGAAATTAATATTATAATATCTATCCACATACTCGTTACCTCTAGTAGTATTGCGTTTATACAACAGTTTGACGGATCGTGTGTGTAATTAAACAAGAAACAATGGAGTGCCTTATAAAACCCTCTTTTGTGTGGAACTACTTCCTTCCGCCACGGATTCAAAGCTCAAGTGGACAGTTAAACATACCTTACTTTTAGAATTCGTATCAAGGCCATGTGCTGTTCAGTTAGGTTATTAGTGAGAAATAATTAGGTTATAAGAGAGAAACAATGTGGCAGGACGTGCATCTAAATGAGAGAGAGAGAGACCGCGGAGCTAGACGTTTCTTCTTATATTAACTAACGTACTCTACGATTAACTCAGTGAATATATATATAATGATTTCATTTGATTTTGGAACAGCCCCATAGTGTCTTACCATTCTAATTTAAATTATTGATTAAAATGTAAGAATTTGACAAAATATCATGCATATATCTAATAAGGTAAGAAAAAATGGCCTTATAAATGTAAAAATGCCCTTTTAAATTAATTTACAATTTACAGTTGCAGTGTAGAATATATATTTCTGAAATCATTCTTTATATTACTTAAGGGTTTCTTGTTGTTCCTGTTGTTTATCTGATGTTCTCTTCACCCATTAATGCATTTGTCCACCCTGTCATTTTGTTGTCAATAAACAAATTATTTAAACAAGTTAGAACAAGGAAAACCTTTTGTGTGATTTCTTTATAAAGAAATGAGGGCCAGTTAGTATTCATTGAAAGTCTGACCAGATTATCTTTGTCATTTGATTTTATTTGTAAAATCATACAATAAAAAGCTTTTATTTCAAGCACCGACTTTCAAAAACAACCTGTTTAACACGAAATATGTTTCTTCTCATTTTGTTTTTCACTATGTAATATTAGAAATGTTAAGGGAATAAAAAAAACAGTTAGCTATATACGGTTATCTGCATATGTTGAAGTAGATTGGTCTCTCGTCGTGTCTGAGAGAATATGCGGCGTCAGATGCAGAAAGCTCCGTCATAACTCCGTCATTCCGTTTTTACTTTCACTTTCTGTAACTTTAGTGAATTGACTGAGATTAAGACGTTCACCGGCATAACTCTTGCGCACGTTGCTTGTGTGTGATATCCATTGGCTCGCCTTCATGGTTTAAAACAAAAATATTTCAAACATTGCAAACATAACCAATTACCCCGCATCGAACTGTGTCGCATCGAACCGAACCGTGACACCACTGTGTCGTATGAACCGAACCATGACACCACTGTGTCGTATGAACCGAACCGTGACATCACAGTGTCGCATCGAACCGAACCGTGACACCACTGTGTTGTATGAACCGAACCGTGACACCACTGTGTCGTATGAACCGAACCGTGACACCCCTGTGTGTCGTAAAACCGGACCGTGACACCACTGTGTCGCATCGAACCGAACCGTACCGTGACACCACTGTGTCGCATCGAACCGAACTGTGACACCACTGTGTCGTATGAACCGAACCGTGACACCACTGTGTCGTATGAACCGAACCTTGACACCACTGTGTCGTATGAACCGAACCTTGACACCACTGTGTCGTATGAACCGAACCTTGACACCACTGTGTCGTATGAACCGAACCTTGACACCACTGTGTCGCATCGAACCGTACTGTGACACCACTGTGTCGTATGAACCGTACCGTGACACCACTGTGTCGCATCGAACCGTACCGTGACACCACTGTGTCGCATTGAACCGAACCGTGACACCACTGTGTCGCATTGAACCGAACCGTGACACCACTGTGTCTTATTAACCGAACCGTGACACCACTGTGTCGCATCGAACCGAACCGTGACACCACTGTGTTGCATCGAACCGAACCGTACCGTGACACCACTGTGTCGTATGAACCGAACCGTGACACCGCTGTGTCGCATCGAACCGAACCATGACACCACTGTGTCGTATGAACCGCACCGTTGGGGGGGGGGGGACACCACTGTGTTCGTATGAACCGAACCGTGACACCACTGTGTCGCATCGAACCGAACCGTGACACCACTGTGTCGTATGAACCGAACCGTGACACCACTGGTCCGCCTCGCACGAACCGTGACACCACTGTGTCGCACTCGAACCGAACCGTACCAGTACACCACTGTGTCCGCATCGAACCGAACCGTGAACCAACCCACTGTGTCGTAAGAACAGAACATGACACCACTGTGTCCGCATTCGTGCGAACCGTTCCGTGACACCATGTGTCGTCTGACCCAAAGCGTAAGACACCATCACTGTGTCCCCCCTATGAACCGAACCGTGACACCACTGTGTCGCATCGAACCGAACCGTGACACCACTGTGTCGTATGAACCGAACCGTGACACCACGGGGGGGGGGGGGGGGGGCCACATCGCACCGAATCCTTGAACACCACTGTGTCGTAGAACCGAACCTTGACCCACTGTGTCGCAATCTAACCGAACGCGTGACACCACTGTTCTATCGAACCGACCCGTGACACCACTGTTGTATGAACCGAACCGTGACACCACTGTGTCGCATCGAACCGAACCGTGACACCACTGTGTCTTATTAACCGAACCGTGACACCACTGTGTCGTATAAACCGAACCGTGACACCACTGTGTCGCATCGAACCGTACTGTGACACCACTGTGTCGTATGAACCGAACCGTGACACCACTGTGTCGTATGAACCGAACCGTGACACCACTGTGTCGCATCGAACCGATCCGTGACACCACTGTGTCATATGAACCGAACCGTGACACCACTGTGTCGCATCGAACCGATCCGTGACACCACTGTGTCGTATGAACCGAACCGTGACACCACTGTGTCGTATGAACCGAACCTTGACACCACTGTGTCGTATGAACCGAACCTTGACACCACTGTGTCGCATCGAACCGTTCCGTGACACCACTGTGTCGTATGAACTGAACCGTGACACCACTGTGTCGCATCGAACCGAACCGTGACACCACTGTGTCGTATGAACCGAACCGTGACACCACTGTGTCGTATGAACCGAACCTTGACACCACTGTGTCGTATGAACCGAACCTTGACACCACTGTGTCGTATGAACCGAACCTTGACACCACTGTGTCGTATGAACCGAACAGTGACACCACTGTGTCGCATCGAACCAAACCGTGACACCACTGTGTCGTATCGAACCGAACCGTGACACCACTGTGTCGTATGAACCGAACCGTGACACCACTGTATCGCATCGAACCGATCCGTGACACCACTGTGTCGTATGAACCGAACCGTGACACCACTGTGTCGTATGAACCGAACCTTGACACCACTGTGTCGCATCGAACCGAACCTTGACACCACTGTGTCGTATGAACCGAACCTTGACACCACTGTGTCGTATGAACCGAACCTTGACACCACTGTGTCGTATGAACCGAACCTTGACACCACTGTGTCGTATGAACCGAACCTTGACACCACTGTGTCGTATGAACCGAACCTTGACACCACTGTGTCGCATCGAACCGAACCGTGACACCACTGTGTCGCATCGAACCGAACCATGACACCACTGTGTCGTATGAACCGAACCGTGACACCACTGTGTCGCATCGAACCGAACCGTGACACCACTGTGTCGTATGAACCGAACCATGACACCACTGAGTCGCATCGAACCGAACCATGACACCACTGTGTCGCATCCAACCGAACCGTGACACCACTGTGTCGCATCGAACCGAACCGAACCGTGACACCACTGTGTCATATGAACCGAAGAAAACCTGTACGACCCCAACGAGGTGTCGTTATGAAACCGGAAAGCGGGGGAACCGTGACACCACTGTGTCGTATGAACCGAACCGTTACACCACTGTGTCGCATCGAACCGAACCGTAACACCACTGTGTCGTATCGAACCGAACCATGACACCACTGTGTCATATCGAACCGAACCGTGTGACACGAGACCACTGTGTCGCATCGAACCGATCCGTGACACCACTGTGTCATATGAACCGAACCGTGACACCACTGTGTCGCATTGAACCGAACCGTGACACCACTGTGTCTTATTAACCGAACCGTGACACCACTGTGTCGCATCGACCCGAACCGTGACACCACTGTGTCGCATCAAACCGAACCGTGACACCACTGTGTCGCATCGAACCGAACCGTGACACCACTGTGTCGTATAAATGCTACCCGTAGTCCGGGGAAAGACACCTATACTGTGTCGTATGACCAAACCGTAGACACCCCAAAAAAAAAAAAAAAAAAAAAAAAAAAAAGGGGGGGGGGAGGGCCTTACGGTGGTGCGTACTGACCGAAACCGTGACAAAACGCACACTGAGGAAAAAAAAAAAAAAGGTGTGTACGTATATGAAACCAGTGTGAGCACATAAAGATAAAGACCACTAGTGCGCTTTCGAACCGAACCGGTGACACCGGTCGTGTGTACTCATCGACACAACCTGTGACACCCTGTCGTATCGCACAACCGAACCGGGCACACCAACTGGTCGTTAACCGAAAACCGTTGACCATGAGTGTCCGCATCGTGAACCATGATCGCGTTTGGCGCCACTTGTGTCCTATGCCCGGAACCGTGACACCATGGTGTCGCTCGAACCGATTTCTCTTGACTCATCCTAACTGTGTCGGATTAATCCGATGCCTCCGTGACACCAAAAACACCACTGTGTCGTATGAACCGAACCTTGACACCACTGTGTCGTATGAACCGAACCTTGACACCACTGTGTCGTATGAACCGAACCTTGACACCACTGTGTCGCATCGAACCGTTCCGTGACACCACTGTGTCGTATGAACCGAAACGTGACACCACTGTGTCGTATCGAACCAAACCATGACTACTGACTTGTGTCTGATTACTTAACCATGACAACAAATGGACCACTATGTCATGTCGCTCGAACACGAAAAACAACCAAAATAAGACAAAAAAACCTGACTAAAGTGTCCGTATGCACTCCGAACCGTGACCCACTGTGTGTGAACCGAACCCATGACAACCATTTGTACTGCTCGAATCCGTGAACTTACCGGGTGACCCACTGTGCGGATGTAAACAAACGAACCATGTAACAAAAGTCGTGACAGCCGACAATGTGTTGTATAACCGAAAGCGTGACCCCGACTGTGTCAAAGCATAGAACCGACCGTGACGGACCCCAGGGACTTGTGTCGCAATCCACGTGTGACACGAACCGGGTGATCAGCAAGATAGTGTGTGGGCTGTATTAGCAACCGTGATCCGTGTGACACCACGTGGTGCGCATCGAACCGAACCGTAGCGACAACCCACTGTGTCAGTGTATTGACCTTAACCGTGACACCTACTGTGGCCGTCATCATCACCGAACCGTTACACCTACTGGTGTCCCGTGCATCGAAACCGCACGTGTACCGTGACACCACTGTGTCTTATTAACCGAACCGTGACACCACTGTGTCGCTTCGAACCGAACCGTGACACCACTGTGTCGCATTGAACCGAACCGTACCGTGACACCACTGTGTCGTATCGAACCGAACCGTGACACCACTGTGCCGTATGAACCGAACCGTGACACCACTGAGTCGCATCGAACCGAGTTCCGTGTACACCGACGTGTGTCTACTATGAACCAAGTCGACACCGAATGGACACACCACGTGGTGTTCGCATCGAACCGTTAAGTCCGTGACCCGCTCTGTGTGTCGGGATGCCACCACATGAAACCGTGACACCACTGGCGTCAACCGAAAAAAACCACGTACCTGGCACACCTGAACACTAGGTGTCGTTTGAACGGCGAACCGTGACACCACTGGTGTAAGGTAATACCGGAACCTGTGACACCACTGTGTCGCATCGAACCGAACGGATCAAACAACGTGGTACACCACTGTGCGTAATGGCAACCGAACCGCATGGACACCACTGATATCAAGCATCAGAAACCGAACCATGACAAGCCAAAAACAGGGGGGAGGAACTGAGTACCAAATCGGGATGACGACCAATTCCACACCAACAACCCAAAAGACTGTGTCGTATGAACCGAACCATGACACCACTGAGTCGCATCGAACCGAACCATGACACCACTGTGTCGTATGAACCGAACCATGACACCACTGTGTCGCATCGAACCGAACCATGACACCACTGTGTCGCATCGAACCGAACCGTACCGTGACACAACTGTGTCACATCAAACCGAACCGTGACCTGTGTGACGACCAACTGGAAACGTAACAAAAACAAAACTCCACTGTGTCGTATGAAAACCCCGAGCACCGTTACCACCACTGTGTCGCATCGAAACCGAACCGGTGACAACCACTGTGTTTTGTTTCCCCCCCCCCCCCCCCCCCCCCTCATC